>CAUYRH010010941.1:0-10122 GCA_963574655.1 Perodicticus potto | reverse complement strand
GCTGGGAACTAGGTGGACCATTGGAAAGTTCTTTTTTTTTTTTTTTTTGAGTCAGAGCCTCAAGCTGTCGCCCTGGGTAGAGAGCTGTGGCATCACAGCTCACAGCAACCTCCAATTCCTGGGCTCAAGCGAGTCTCCTGCCTCCGCCTCCCAAGTAGTTGGGACCACAGGCGCCCGCCACAACGCCCCGGCTATTTTTTTTTTGGTTGCAGCCGTCATTGTTGCTTGGTTGGATTCGAACCCGCCAGCTCAGGTGTATGTGGCTGGCGCCTTAGCCCGTTGAGCCACAGGCGCCGAGCCAAGTTCTTTTTTTTTTTGAGACAGAGCCTCAAGCTGTCACCCTGGATAGAGTGCTATGGCATCACAGCTCACAGCAACCTCCAATTCCTTGGCTCAAGCGAGTCTCCTGCCTCCGCCTCCCAAGTAGCTGGGACCACAGGCGCCCGCCACAACGCCCGGCCATTTTTTGGTAGCAGCCGTCATTGTTGTTTGGCGGGCCCAGGCTGGATTCGAACCCGCCAGCTCAGGTGTACGTGGCTGGCGCCTTAGCCCGTTGAGCCACAGGCGCCAAGCCCCAAATAGTTCTTTTGAAGGGCTCAGGGTTAAGACATTAGTAATCCCCTTCACCATGCTAGACCTCAGGAACTTAAGCCACATCTAGAAGGGTCTAGAAACACCTCCCATTGGCCAGTCCCCACGAGGCAGAGCACAGAGCTTTCTGTGAGCAGGGAACCCGGATTTGGTATGGATATCCCCCAAAGCAGACTGCCCCCTCAGATCCCTCTAAGGGTAAACCAAGCCTCCTGAGGAGAGGCTGTGGCTCTGCAGCTCCTGCAGCCCAACAGGAGGCAAGATCTACCAACAACATCTCTGGCTGTGGGTCTCTGCTGGGACCAGCCGTTGCTTTGGCGCCGAAGTTGTGCTGTAAAACTGACATGGAGCTGGAAGACGTAGCCACACAGCGTAGATTCGGGTGAAAGAAAAGCTTCAAAGCATTGTTAAAAATGTGTGGGTCCCCATGAAACCTTCCTATACCGAAGTTTACCAAGAGATCTGGATCGGAATGGGGTTGATTGATGAGCTTCATTGTTTATAAAATCAGGAGTGCTGATGAAAGAAGTAAAGCTTTGAAAGCTTCCGCACCTGCTCAGGGTCATCACTAACCAGCCTCACTTGGAGGGCACGAGATGGACCATAAGTCTGCCCGCAGAGCTAAGGAAGCTGTGTCATGTGGGAACACGGACTGCCCATGTACTTGTAGAAGTGCCATATACTCGTGGCATGAATAAATGTGTCTGTGAGATGCAAAAAAAAAAAAAAGATCTGCCAACTCGTCTCCCTCGAGTGGGAAAATGTTGGGCAGCCAGCTCCTTTTGGTGGAGAGTGGGGGTCAGCGCTGCCTCAGCCACTCCCCAGTGTTCCAGCTCTGCTGGCTCAGAGCGTATCTTTTTCGAATTGACAAATGCTCAGTTTGGGGAAAACCCTTCTCCTCTCCACCCTTCTGTAACCCTGAGGTCAGAGAATGCTTTCATTCTGAGCCCCAAGTGGGAAATGCTCTTCACAGGTGGCTGGACGTGTGGCTAACTGGCATCCTCAAGTGGGGATGGAAGGGACTGGATCCCCTTCTTGGCCAACATCCTCTTCCCAATCCACTGTGAGAGGGGAGGCCACCTGGCTCTCTGCCCAGAGGTCACAGACCCTGAGCACCTGAAATGAGACATAGAGCACAGAGCATAGAGCACAAATATGAGAGCCATCAGGGCACACAGCCCGTCTTGGTGAGGTGGCTCCTCATCACATGTGCTAAGGCCCCAGCTCCGCCACTAGGTGCACAACTTCCACCAAACCTGTTTCCCTTTCTGGGTGTCGGTGAGCCCTATCTGTAAGGACATCTGAGTTCTTTCTCTCACATGGCTGTTAGAAAGATGGAAGAAAAAAGATGCATATTAAAGATGGTATTTGGAAGGTATTGCAAATAGTACTTTGGCTTGCCAAGCTGCCTTATCGATGGCTTTATCCAGATCTTGTCCCACTGTGGAATGGCCTGTCATCTTCCAAGCCTGTGTTGAGCTCCTGCCAGGCAGGGATCAGCACTAGAACAGCCCCCAGGCTGGCTCATTCATTCATTCACCCAATGAGCATTTGAGCAGCAGCTCCCTGCCAGCCCCTGGGCAGGTACTGGGGATTTAAAGAGTACACAGTGGGGCGGAGGAAAGGGAGACAGGGAGCTCAGGGAGGGTCCTGGGAGTGTTACCATGTTGGGCAGAGAGGAATGAATGGGTAGAAGCTAGAAGCGGGCTGCTGGGGGGTTCTCAGCTAGGAGGAAGTAGATGCCACGGGCAGGGCAGCAGGGCTCCCCGGACTGCAACAGGCCAAGGCCCTCAAGCAGACAGGACATGAAAGAACACACACACACCACCTCCTCAGAGCCAGAGAGGAAACCAAGTCCGCAGGTAAAAATTATACTTTTATTTGAGTCACCAGGAGAAAGATTCACTTGTGGTTCAAGTCAAATGTTCAGAATCATAACAGGCCAGAAAGATTTGATCCCGAGCACAAGCCCACGAGGGAGGAGACCAAACAGACCAAAATAAGACAACACCCTCATATAAAAAGAGGAACGGACGGCTGCACACACGCACACACACACACACACACACACACACACACGGATAACATGTTTGGACAGAGGCAAGTTTCACACGGTCATTTCTTTTTAAATACAGGTTTGTGGGGGGTGGTATTTTGTTTTTTTCTTTCCAGCTATAAAAAAGGGGCCAAAAGTGCATATGTGAAGGGGGAAAGGCAGAAATTAAGCAATAAAGGAGTTTTCCCTGGAGGGACTTGAGGGGAGAAAACAGGAAGCAGAGTTGGGAGAATTCACTTTTCTCACCATTGGGCTTGCATTTCATTATTGGTCCACAAAAGTTATATTCACATTCTAGCTGTGATGCATCTTTCCTGGGATCAGATCGGCTAAAAGACCTTTGTGAGCTGTAGAAAAGACCAGGGGTTCGGCCCAGCCCTCGGGGTTCTGTGCTCTTCTAGGAATGGGTGGTTCTGGTAAGGAACAAGGACACCCAGTAGCCCCTGGGTCCCTCAGCACCAGTATGACAGTCCCTCCTCTCTCTGGGGATATATAAGAAAATGGTCCCTATTTGTAGGATGAGAAGAGTTGAGGCAGGGGCTGGTAGTGAGATTCCAGTGGCTGGCCTGTCTCATTTGAGAAGGAAAATTAAGCTGAGTGACAACGGGCTGCTGCTCGCCTTAGGAGGTGAGACTTTCACCTACTCACCACTTCCCCAACTATAAGTCCTTGAACGCGATATGTCCCTGACCATTGGTCCTCAAATCCACATTGTGCTTTGAAAGCAAGAGGAAATGGAATGCACTAGCGCCTCCCTCAAGGTTCCCAAGATCGCTTTCCCAAGAGAGCCTTGGCCTCCCTCATCTTCCAAGATGCCCAATGTAAAATGCTCTGTGTGTCCTCCCCTAGGCTGGGGCCAGCAAGAGGAAAGGAGGCTGGTCAGGCAGGGGCTCCTCACGCACAGTCATTTCCTCAATCTCTGGCTTGGAGCAAATCCTCCCAAATCAGCCAACAAGCAGTTAACAACACCCGGGATGACTCAACTGTTGACTAGGCGGACACCTCCAGGCCCCTTTCCTCACCTGCAGGGCACTAATGTGCAAAGTGATAAGATGTGGACTGTGGGGCCTGGAAGGATGCAGGTGAAGATGTGAGGAGGGCCTGGAGGGTGACAAGGAGATCCAGAGATGAATAAAGTCCAGCAGGGGTTGTCACGGCCACCGACAAGTGGAGAAAAGGAACTGGACATAGCACCACGTTCCCTTCCCTGCCCTGGAGTCTGTGCTTCCAGGGTGGCAGCCCTGGGACCCGCCCCCCACCCTGCTTCAGGAGGACTGTGTATAAGCCAGGGGGAGCTTTGGGGAGAACCCCCAGAGCTAGTGTGGGTGACATAGGGTCCTCCTGGCACCTTGCCCAGCAGCCCCAGACACAGGGACAGGGAGGAGGATAAGCCTGGGGCCATGGAGCCTTCCCCCACCAACTCCACACGAACCCTTCCTTCTGCCCAGCACACTGCACAGGGTGAGGGGCGGGCTTCCTCCACGTGGAGATAGGGAAGGAGGAACTTCTCTTCCTCACGGGCCTCCTCTCTTGCTGTAGGTCTTGAGGACAATGTCAACGCAGGACACCTCTGTGTGCCCTCACACCCTCTCCGCACCATCTCTCAACCTCATGCTCACACTCACGTGCACCTGCCACAAACACTTGCGGACACATGTGCTCCTGCCCCTGCACACCACATCTGAGATACAGAGGCCCCTGCCAGCCTTGCACTGCTCCGAATCCACCTGGCATCAGGCCAGAGAGCGGAGGCCAGGGAAGGCCCTGAGACCTCTTCCCGGGAGGGAGGATTGGCCCATCTAACCCACAGCCTGGGGGCTGGAGGCCCTAAGGTGTCCTTGGCCATCCCTTTAGGACGACTGATAGCTTCCACCCAGGGAGGCAAGCTAGGGTCCTCAGAGACTGGGGTGGGAGTGGGGAAAAGGGGCTCCAGGAGAGAACACCCTGTTCCCCTCCCTCCTGCGGCTGTCCTTAGAACTTGACCCAAGCTGTGCTTCCTGGGAGCTCTTAGCTCACTCAAGGTCTGCGTGGGAGGGAGGGCAAAATCACAGTGAGAATGAACACAGAGGGGGATAGATTCATGCCAGCGTAGGACTCCCCTCTCTGGCTGTTGCCCTTGAGGAGGAAGAGACTGAGGAGCAAGGCCCCCCGCGGGCCAGCAGCCCGCTCTTAGAAGGGCAGCAAAGCCCATTGTGCTGGGCCCTGTACAACAGCGGAGGCCCCCACCCCAAACCCGGCCACAAAGGATCCTACTCTGGGGAATGTATGGAGCCCCTGCCCCGGAGGTCCTAGGAGTGTGGGGTTCACCCAGCCCTGGAATGTGAGGGTATATGAGGGGCTGGGAGGAAGGGTGAGGCAGGGAGAAGAGAGAGGAAGGGGAGGCTGGGAGCCAACACGTCTCTCATCCCAGCCCAGCCTCGCCCTCCCGCAGAGGCCCACGCCTGTTCCATCCAGAGAGAAAACCAGGAAGTTGGTCAAGGGGAAAACCTCAAGATGAAGGAGCCCGCAGAAGTGGCAGAAGAAGGCTTCAGTTGGCAAAAGAAGCTGGAGGAGGGGTGGGAATCACAAGCTGTCGCGGATTTTAAAAAACAGACACTGAAGGGTGGACTGGTCACGCCCAAGAGGAGAGGTGGGGGCGCCCAGGGCTCAGATGGCCTCCACGTAGTTGGCAGGCAGCATCCCCGTGTCGCCCGTGCGCTCCACCGTCCCGTACATCCAGCCATCATCAATCTGCTGCACGTTGACGATGGTGTCCCCGTCCTGGAAGGAGACCTCGTCCTCATCGGCAGCACTGTAGTCGTACACGGCACGGTACCGCTTCTGTGGGGGAAGCACAGTGAGCCCAGGGCCCTGGACACAGCTGGTTGGCCAGCTTGCTTGGGTCAGCTTCCCAACTCTCCAGGACCCTGGAGCAGAGCCCAGGGCACCAGACTCTCACCTCTGTGTAATTAACCTCTTACAATGTACTTGGTGTCTACTAAGCTCCTGACACAGGGCAGGAACTGAGGTCACATCAGCTCTGCCTCACCTCCCCAAACAAGGGATACAGTAAGCTCCAAGGGTCCAGAAGCCAGTGTTAAGCCAAGTGAGGTGGCTCACACCTGTAACCCTAGCACTCTGGGAGGTGGAGACGGGTGGATTGCTTGAGCTCAGGAGTACCAGACGAGCCTGAGCAAGAGAGAGATCTCATCTCTACTAAAAATAAAAAAACTGGCTCAGCGCCTGTGGCTCAATGGGCTAAGGCGCCAGCCACGTACACCTGAGCTGGCGGGTTCGAATCCAGCCTGGGCCCACCAAACAACAATGATGGCTGCAACCAAAAAATGGCCGGGCGTTGTGGCGGGCGCCTGTAGTCCCAGCCTCTTGGGAGGCGGAGGCAAGAGACTCGCTTGAGCCCAGGAGTTGGAGGTTGCTGTGAGCTGTGATGCCACGGCACTCTATCCAGGGTGACAGCTTGAGGCTCTGTCTCAAAAATAAATAAATAAATAAATAAAAATAAAAAATAAAAAAACTATCCAAGCATTATGGCAGGCACCTGTAGTCCCAGCTAATTGGGAGGTTAAGGAGAGAGGATCTCTTGAGCCCAAGAGTTTGAGGTTTCTGTGAGGAATGATGAGAACATGACACTCTGCCTAGGGCCACAGAGTAGGCTCTGTCTCAAAAAAAAAAAAAAAGAAAAGAAGAAGACAGGTTGTGTTGAAAATTAGGACATATCCTTTATGCTATTATTTGTATTATTATAACCACCAGTATTTTCTTTTTGAAGCTGTGATAAGTCTGGGAGAAGACTCCTAAGTTCAGGACAAAAACCTTGGGAGAAAAATCTTTGGGGAACATAAGAGGTATCTATCAGGTTCCACCTTCCAAATCTCAGCCAGAATCTTCTGCTTAAGCCCAGTTCTAGGTAACATCCAGTACAGGCAGGTGAAACCACTGATGGTCTCCAAGGTGGGCAATATTCTAACTGCATCTGACCTGCCCTGCCCTTGACATCGACTTGTCTCTGAGATTCCACAAGACACTGAAACCCACAGCCTTGTGGGATAAGAGGTCACAGTCCTCATGGAGTGAACTTGGCCTGTTTCATCTCTATCTGCATCCGGCCACAGGCTCCCAACATGTCTCCTGCTTCCCCTCAGCTTCTACTGCCTCTTCACAACACAGCTGCCAGAGCGATCTGCTAAAACCCTAAGTCAAACTCTGTCACGCTGCACAGATCACCAGGCCCAAAGGTCTTCCTGTGACCTGTAAGTCCTTGCCCTATCTGACCTCCTACCTGCTTCCCCTCACTAGTCACCCTGGCCTTCCTGCTAGTCCAAGAACTTTTCTAGAATATTCCTGCTGCCTCAGGGCCTTTGTACTTGCTATTCTCCTTGCACCACTCACTCCTTCACTTGATTGAGGACTTTGTTCAAATGTCATGTCTTGACTCTGCTGCTCTCTGGACACCCTGCTGTCTTTCTTTGCAGCACGTGCTGCTACCTGACCTTACATTATGGACTTGTACTTATACTTACTTATTTATTGCATTTTTCTTTGTCTCTCTGACTAGAACGAAAGCTCCCAGAAGGCAGGGAGGTGGGGTAAGGAACATGAGGCCTTAGGGCCACAAGTGGCCTTCTAGATCCTTAAGTATGGAATTTTGACTGAATCCAAGTTTTACAGGACAAATCCTTTAAAAAAGGGATTTATTTTTTTTTTTGGTAGAGACAGAGTCTCATTTTATCGCCCTCGGCAGAGTGCCGTGGCATCACACAGCTCACAGCAACCTCCAACTCCCAGGCCTAGACGATTCTCGGGATTTTTTTTTTAAGACAGAATCTCACTCTGTCACCCTGGGTAGAGTGCCATGGCCTCAGCCTAGCTCACAGCAACCTTAAACTCTTGGGCTTAAGTGATCCTCTTGCCTCAGTCTCCCAAGTAGCTGGCAAAAGGCACCCACCACCACACCCATCTAGTTTTTCTATTTCTATTTTTATTTTTATGTTGTTTTACTTATTTATTTATTTATTTATTTTGAGACAGTCCGAAGCTGTCGCCCTGGGTGTCACAGCTCGCAGCAACTTCCAACTCTTGGCCTTAAGCAAGTCTCTTGCCTCAGCCTCCCAAGTAGCTGGGACTACAGGCGCCCACCAAAATGCCCGGCTATTTTTTTGTTATAGTTGTCATTGTTGTTTGGCGAGCCTGGGCTGGATTCAAACCCGCCACCTCTGGTGTTAAGTGGCTGGTGCCTTAGCCGCTTGAGCTACAGGTGCTGAGCCTAGTTTTTCTATTTCTAGTATGGATGGGGTCTCATTCTTGCTCAGGCCGGTCTTGAACTCCTGGCCTTAAGCAATCTACGCCCCCTCTGCCTCCCAGAGCGCTAGGATTACAGGCATGAGTCGCTGCACCTGGCCTATTCTGTGAAGTTTGGATTCCGTCAGGGGAGTCCAAACTCAGGGATCTGGAGGACCACATGTGGCCTTGAGGATGCAGTCCTCCCCCCCACCCCAGACTTTATCCTTAAGATGACCTCTTGGGTCCACCTGATGCCCCAGATAGCACTGTCACCCCTTTTTTACATGCCCAGAGCATGAGGCTCCAGCAGGCCACTTATCTCAGGCTATTTGTTTCTCTAAGTATCTGTCTCTTCTACTTCTACAATGAACTACTTTGAAGTCCTAGGCACCCAGCATGGAGCAGCTCAGTAAGGGTAGCTCAGCTATGCCCCTCAGTGGGGCAAGCAGTAGGACTTACAGATGGAGGACTTCAACTCTAAGGGCTCATTAAGCACGATCCCGCTCACTTCCTACCTGTGCTCATTCATTTATTCAGCGAAGTTGATGAGTTCTGCTCTGTGTCTGGCTCAGAGTAAATGAACCAAAGCAATGCTGCCCGGCCCACTCAGAGCCCAGTCCAGTGGCGGACACAGAGAGATTAGCAAACATAGAGAAGTCTTTCTATCTGGACAAAGTGCCATGAGTGACAGAAAGCATAAGGGAGACCCACTTCATATGGCATGGTTTGGGACAGGCAGGGGCAAGCGGAGACCTATAACTGCCAGGGACATCCTCATGACGAGCAGGGAGCAGGCTGGGGTCAGGAAGGCTCCATGCACTAAGGGGCTTGGTGTGTTCCCAGGGAGCTGGAGTGAGGGAACCTGGCCTGGGGCAGGGGGCGGTGACTTGCCCAGCCAGGCTCTGCCCACTACCCTACAGTTCCTCTTGTTCAGGGGCTGAGATCCCTGGGACTCAGACAGACGATATGGGCCAGGGGCAAAGGTCAGGAGAATCCAGGCCTGTGTTCAGGGGGCCCTCCCTGAGGCCTCTCCCCTCCAGCCAGGACTACTCACCCCGCCGCTGCCAGGGGCACTGCGCTGTATGGAGACGGGGGCTGCCGGCTCCTTGTAGCCACCATAGGACTGGGCCACTGGCTGCTGCTGCTGGTAAACTAGAGGAGGGGACAACGGGGCTCAGAACCAGTCCTTTACCTCCCGGAGTCCCCCAAAGCCCCTATTATGTATTCCTCCCCACCCTCAGCCTGGTTCAAACCCCACTTCTCAAAGGCTTATGTCCATGTGTTAAGCACAGGCCAGACCCTCATTTTCAGAGCAGCAGTCCTCCTCCTAGGGAGAGGAGCGTGTGTAGGCTTCTCCCACATCCGTCCCACTGCAGTCCTGGCCTGGCCACGTGTCCCCTGCCCCACTCACCTGGGGCACTGGTCGGGATGTGGTGGGGCTGCTGCTGCTCCGGGGGCCGCCGGTAGCTGCTGCTGTCCTGGGAGTCTCGGCGCTCCGGCTCCAAGCCCTCGCCCCCACTGGGGCCCATGCGGCTCTTCTCAAACTCCTCATGGTATTTTATCTGCAGGGGCAGAAGGTGCTGAGTGAAGAATCTAACAAGCCTGCTAGTCCCCTCATGTTGGCACTCAAGTTCCTGGGAGGGGAGAGACGCCCCAGGGACTCCAGGCAAAGAGAGCCAGGTCTGTGCCCTTGGATAAACTACCTCACTTTGCCCAAGCCTCAGTTTCCACCTCTGCAAAATGGGAACCTGACGACTTCCTCTGGTGTTGTTGGAGGATGTAATGACATGAAGGATGGGATAGGGACATAGAAACTGAAGCCTCACACGAATGTGAACTGTCATTTTTTTTTTTTTTTTGAGATAGAGCCTTATCTTTTTTTGAGATATTCACCCTGGATAGAGTGCTGTGGCATCACAGCTCACAACAACCTCCAATTCCTGGGCCCAAGCGAGTCTTCTGCCTCCGCCTCCCAAGTAGCTGGGACCACAGGCACCCGCCACAATGCCCGGCCATTTTTTGGTTGCAGCCGTCATTGTTGTTTGGCAGGCCCAGGTTGGATTCGAACCTGCCAGCTCAGGTGTATGTGGCTGGTGCCTTAGCCACTTGAGCCACAGGTGCCAAGCCTGAACTGTCATTTGTATATGCCTGCAGCAGGGGCTTTTACCTAGCCAACAGTAAGCACAGCAGCAACTCCT
>CAUYRH010010937.1:0-11065 GCA_963574655.1 Perodicticus potto | reverse complement strand
GCCATTTGCTTATGCAAGGGATCTTGTGCTGTATCTACCTTGTCATTCCTTGGGGGAGTTGATCTACTCTGATTATTCATATTGCCAGAGTTTTTCTGTTGATTCTGCCTCATGATTATTTTTCACTGTTGCCTATGACCATCCTCAGAGTTGGGGAGGTTTCTCTCCCAGATCAGACCCCAGCAGGATCACTCTGTTGTTGCTGGATCTTTGTAGGAAATGACCCTGTGTAGCTCCTCTGGGACTTCCCCACCCAGGAAGTTCTGGCTGTGGGAGCAGCTCCAGAGTGTGGCACACCCAGATCAAGCAGCAGGGTGTGGTATGGGGCACCTGGTGGCCTTTGCAAAGGGAGCCCGTGCCTCCAGCAGTCTCTGGCTGGGAGGAGGGCTCAAGAGAGGGCAGCAGGCCTGGGCATGGATCAGAGTCAGGTGGGGTTCCAGCAGGCGACAGGCTGAGGCTGGGCAGTGCACAGATTGGCACCACGTGGGAGTCCTAGAGGACTTCCTGGCTGCTGCTGGCAGTGGGCTAAGGCCGGGGGTGGGGGAGCCTGAAAATCAGGACCTACAGTAGTCCCCACGGAGTTCCTGGCCGCTGTTGGCCCAGGCCAAGGCCCAGCGGGGGCTCGGCAGAGTTCCTGGCCGCTGCAGGTAGTGGGCCTAGGCTCTGTGGGGCCCGGATTAGAGCAGCGCAGGGGTCCCGGAGGCATCCCTTGCCTGGGGGCTGGCGGGGACTTGGTGGGGCTCTGGAGTCTCTTACAAGGAGGGCCGCCTGGTCCAGCAGATAGGGAGGGTGGGTGCTGCTCAAGTCCTCCTCCCTCAGTTTCAGCAGAGGTCAGGCTTCTGGTGCGTCAGTTAAGGGGGAAGGGAGTCCTGGAAGTTCAGAATGGCAGAAAACTTTACTTCAGTTTTTCTGCCTGAATCTTGGTTTCTGGAAGTCACAGCTTGCCTCAGGGGTGACCTGCAGTTATCACTTCTCTCTCTAAGCTGGGGTCCCAGTCCTCAGCTCAATTGGGCAGTTTCTGGAGGTTGTCTTTCCTTTTGGACAGGAGACTCTGTCAGAAGCTGCTTCCAGTCAGCCATCTTGCCCTTCCCCCGAAATTTATTTCTTAATTCTCGGAGTCTCTTAGTTGAATCATTGATGTTTTCTATATATAAAATCATATCATCAGCAAAAAGTGATAGTTTGATCATATATATGTTTATGTGCATTTTTTTCTCTCAAAAACCTTTTACCTGTTAAACCCACACTTCAGCTCATTTAAATCTGTAGGTTCTCGACCTTATGTTTTTCAGTCTTCAGTGGCCTTTGGTTCATCATTTCTTTACTATTTGTTCAGTACCTTCTGAGGTCTCCAGAGTCTGGCCACTTCTGCAGGACCGCTCAGAAATGTCTACTACCAACTATACACCGGTAGGCCTCTGTAGCCCTATGTTTATTATAAGACATTTTTCTTACTGATAACCAAAGATTCAAACAGGATGGGTACCTGGTACAATTAGATATCTTTCTTGGGAACTTGGGATTAATGCTAAGAACTGTTAGTTTTATTAAATGTTTTATCTTTGTGCATGTGGGCAGCTTCTGTCATGTTCACAAGGAAGCAAAGAACATAGCATAAGGAAAGAGAAAGAAGAAATAAACATTACATGCTGAAAAGAGCAAAAACAAGAACCCAAGGTCTGAGAGACATAGAAAAAGGACTTGACTTCTGATAGCTTTAGAGTTCCTAGTCTCAGCCCCTCAAAAGGCTGAACCAGACTTTTATTTGCATGATTTATCCCTGAGTCTATAATTTCACACAGTAGATCAGAGCTCCCGCCGGTGTGCTGCAGATGTGTGCTACAATATTGACCCTCTAGCTCTTAGGGCAGCTGGAGTCCACAGGCTGTTTGCCTCCTGCCACAAGCAGCCTCATTTGTTTTCCCCAGGGTGCTGTATAAATATTATCATTTTCTGTCTGTGCCAGCATATGAAAAAGTTTGAAAAATACTATAATACATAGTTAATAAATTTTTCCTCTTTGCCTAAAAGGCAAAGTAAGAGTAAGAGTCTGTTATTTGCCTCTGAGAGCTTTAGCCAACACATCTTACCAAGTGTGTATTTGAGTTGATTTTCCTCCTATGTAAAACCATACAGTGTTTTTGTAATGTCTTGGGGGGTTAGTCCAAGCAGCTTAATGTAGCATATAAAGACCTGCATGATCTTACCCTCTTGTTCTTCAGCCTTTCCTCTCCCCATTTTAACTATATCTCTATGAGCTTCAAGAAGGTACGGTTAATATTTTCAGTGAAATAGAATAATTCCAGACTTCCTATAATTGTTGTTCTTTGTACACACTAAATCATGTGTTGCAGCATTGTTCTCTCTTTACTTGGTTAATAACTCCTGATTTTGAGTAGCAATTTCCCCTTCACGTTTCCTAAATGGCAATCACAGTGAATGGTAATTTTCCATTTATTTACCTAATCTGAAGGCAGACTTGTAACTTCTAACACAAGGGAGATAAACAGTAAGTACTTGTGAGAGCAACACATCAATTCTTATATTATTCTTTCTTTTTTTCAAACCCATTCTAAGCCTTCTCCAACCTCTTCAAGCCCTCTTCTCACTTCCACTGTTTCCTTCCAACTGAGGACCTGAGGTTGCCGTCTGCATTCACCTTCTACTCCCTGCCCTTTACATAGTCACCTAATCTATGTCACAGTTTCCTCCGGTCTCTGAGAGTGAGGTGCCCTACTGGTTGTTAAGGGGCAATTCCCGTTCTATCCTCCTCGATTCATTCCATTCTTATCTTTTTTAAGAACAGTCATCTGGGCTCGGCGCCTGTGGCTCAGCAGGCTGGGGCGCCAGCCACGTACACCTGAGCTGGCGGGTTTGAATCCAGCCTGGGCCGCCAAACAACAATGACGGCTGCAACCAAAACATGGCCGGGTGTTGTGGTGGGCGCCTGTAGTCCCAGCTACTTGGGAGGCGGAGGCAGGAGACTCGCTTGAGCCCAGGAATTGGAGGTTGCTGTGAGCTGTGATGCCATGGCACTCTATCCAGGGTGACAGCTTGAGGCTCTGTCTCAAAAAAAAGATCCACTCATAGCTTGGCACCAGTAGCACAGTGGTTAAGGCACTGGCCACAGGCACTGAGGCTGGCAGGTTTGAACCTAGCCCCGGCCAACTAAACAATGACAACTGCCAACAAAACAATAGCCTGGCGTACTGGCTGGCACCTGTAGTCCGAGCTACTTGGGAGGCTGAGGCAAGAGAATCCCTTAAGCCCAAGAGTTTGAGGTTGCTGTGAGCTGTGACGCCACAGCACTATAGAGGGCTACATAGACTCTGTCTCAAAAAAAAAAAAAAAGGATGGCACCTGTGGCTCATCAAGTAGGTGCCAGCCCCATATACCAAAGGTGGTGCATTCAAACTCGGCCTCGGCTGAACTGCAAAACAAAAATAGCCCAGCATCAGCTGGGCGCCTGTGGCTCAAGCGGCTAAGGCGCCACCCACATACACCTGAGCTGGAGGGTTCGAATCCAGCCTGGGCCTGCCAAACAACAATGACGGCTGCAACCAAAAATAGCCGGGCGTTGTGGCAGGCGCCTGTGGTCCCAGATACTCGGGAGGCAGAGGCAGGAGACTTGAGCCCAGCAATTGGAGGTTGCTGTGAGCTGTGATGCCATGGCACTCTATCCAGGGTGACAGCTTGAGGCTGTCTCAAAAAAAAAAAAAAAAAAAAAAAAGAATGAAAGTGGGGAACCAGGGGGACCGGTCGCGGTGGCTCACGCCTGTAATCCCAGCACTTTGGGAGACCGAGGTGGGCGGACCGTGAGCTCACGAGTTCAAGACGAGCTAGAGGAGACTCCATCTCTAAAAATAGCTGGGCGTTGTGGTGGGCGCCTGCAGTCTCAGCTACTCAGAAGGCTGAGGCAAGAGAATTGCTTGAGCCCAAGAGTTAGAGGTTGCTGTGAGCTATGACACTAGAGCACTCTACCGGGGCAACAAAGTGAGACTCTGTCACAAAAAAAAAAAAAAAATTAAAGTGAGGTCACCTGGCTCGGCGCCTGTGAGCGCAGCCACATACACCAAATAACCAGGCGTTGTGGTGGGAGCTTGTAATCCCAGCTATTTGGTAGGCTGAGGCAAGAGAATCACTTAAGCCCAAGAGTTGGAGGTTGCTGTGAGCTGTGACGCCACAGCACTCTACCGAGGGTAGCATAGTGAGACTCTTGTCTCAAAAAATAAAATAATAAAATAAAATAAAATAAAAAAGAAAGTGAGGTACCTTAGCCAATAAGAGAGTGGGCTTTTTTTTTTTTCCTTGTAGGTGTAGGTTCTTTCCGGTTCGTGGGAGACAAAGGAGGGGCAAGCGTTGGATGCGGCCGCTGATGGGAGAAAATGAGAACCTTTAGACCTATCAAGGAGCACTTTGTAGGCGGGACTCCCGGCTGTCCGCAGCCGGCTCTGGGCGCCGCCGACAGCCGTGGATCTGCTGCTGCCGGATTGGGGGCGGGGGTAGGCGGGGCTTGGTACCGGGGCTGCAATCGGAACTTCCTGCTGGGCTGGGCATGGGGAGGGCTCTGGGGCCTTGGTCTCCCGGAGCCGGCGGGTCGCCTTCGGACCGAGTTAGGGTCGCCGCCGAACCTGAGGAGGGAGCTTCACTAACGCCACCCGGGAACCGGCTCGCCTGAGCGGGGTGGGGAACCGGCACTAATCGGGCTTGCTGCTTTCTAGGCAGGCCCCGCCTCGCCATGAGGGAAGTGGAGATCTCTGCCCGGGCCTACGTGAAGATGTGCCTGCATGCCGCCCGATACCCACACGCGGCGGTCAACGGGCTGTTGCTGGCGCGGGCGCCGCGGTCCGAAGAATGCCTCTGCCTCACCGATTGTGTGCCCCTCTTCCACAGTCACCTGGCACTGTCCGTCATGTTGGAGGTCGCCCTCAACCAGGTGCCTCCGATGGACGCCCACTCCCAACCCTCTTAACACCTCTAGCCCAAAGTCCATCCCCAGCCCCTTGGCAGCAGTGCGCACCCACAAGGCCAGCAGCACAATTTAGTTAGTGACGGCCCCTTTCCCACGACAGGTGGAAGTGTGGGGCACACAGGCCGGTCTGGTGGTGGCTGGATACTACCATGCCAATGCAGCTCTGGACGACCAGAGGTGAGTCGGGTAGCCAGAGGCAGAAGGCAAAGGATTATGTCGTAGGTGGAAATGGGAGAGGGAAGGCACGCAAGAGAACCGTTATTCCTTTCTTCTTTCCTCCGTCAAACTCCTAGGAGTAGGGGGTGTACACCAGGCATTATGCTGGGTAGTGGAGTGAGGAAAAACAAAGATTAAGAAAACAGCTCTGCTCTGGAAGCTGCAGTGGAGGTGGGGAGGACAACTGTATATCAAGGACAGGTCGATCTTACTTTAATTGAAGTGTCCCTCAAGTGCTGAAAGAACACAGAGAGCCGAACCAGCAATTTTATCTTTATTTTGTTTCTTGAGACAGAGTTTCACTTTTGTTGCCCTCGGTAGAGTGCCATGACGTCATAGCTCAGCAGCCTCAAACTCTTAGACTCAAGTGATTCTCTAGCCTCAGCCTCCCAAGTAACTGGGACTACAGGCCTGCCACAATGCCTGGCTATTTTTAGAGAGGAGGTCTTGCTTTTGCTCAGGCTGTTCTTTTTTTTTTGGTAGACAGAGTCTTACTTTATTGCCCTCAGTAGAGTGCTGTGGCATCACACAGCTCACAGCAACCTCCAACTCCTGGGCCTAGGCGATTCTCTTGCCTCAGCCTCCCGAGTAGCTAGGACAACAGGCGCCCACCACAAGGCCCAGCTATTTTTCTGTTTTGCAGTTCTGCCGAGGCTGGGTTTGAACCTGCCACCTTGGGTATATGGGGCTGGCGCCCTATTGGCTGCCACAGGCGCCGCCCACTCAGGCTGTTCTTGAACCTGTGATCTTAGACAATCCACCTGCCTTGGCCTCCCAGAGTGCTAGGATTACAGGCATGAGCCACTATGCCTGGCCTAACCAGTAATTTTTAAAATATGGCAATTTCTTTATACATAATTATGTGTGTATGTATGTGTTACATACATAAGTTTTATATATTGAAAGATACTTCTGTGTATTAACCTTATGTATGAATCAAGTTAGAAATAGTTTTTTGTTTCCCCTCCTGTTAATAAATATTTGACCTCTTTCCATTTCCACACCAAAAGCTGCCTTCCCTAATAGCTATAGAGTTTGAATATAGATGTGTACCATAAGTTATTTAATGCCTACATTAAACATTGAGACGATTTCCAACTTTTTATTAAGGATATTGTCCTGTTACAGTAAATTCTTTGTAAGTGGAACTTCTGGGTCAGCATATAGGTAGTATAGCTTCGATTTGGATGGTTATGCCAAATTGCCCTCCAAAAAGACCACCTTTCATTTCCACTCTCATCAGCAGTGCCTGAGCATCTGTTTCCCACAACACTCAAGCATCAAGCAGTCGTACATCAAGCGTCCAGCAGGCCCGACCCCCCAGGCCACCTACAGGGAAAAGCCACAGCTGCACCCACATCTATGAGACCTGGGAAGACCCAGCTCAGATGGACAGGTTTTATCCACAGTTGGCTCCTCACTCCTCTGATCTTCTTCTACACAGCCCTGGGCCCCTGGCCTTGAAAATCGCTGGACGAATTGCAGAATTCTTCCCTGATGCAGTACTTATTATGGTGAGGCTTGGGTTTGAGGTTGGGGAGGTGGAGAATAAGAAGGGAGAGGGATCCTTGAGACTTTCACCTATCCTTCTTTGTCTACACAGTTGGATAATCAGAAACTGGTGCCTCAGCCTCGTGTGCCTCCAGTCATTGTGCTGGAGAACCAAGGTCTCTGCTGGGTCCCCAAGGATAAGAACTTGTGAGTACCTCTTCCCTCCACCTCTTCTTCAAAGCCCAAGGCTCCTGGGCCTTCTTTGTCCTCGGTTCTGCCCCAAGGATCCTTCTTTAGACCCAACCTCTGTTAATATATGCCTGTAACCATTGCCTGCTGTTTGACCTCCATGGGGGTTACTATTTCAGAGTGATGTGGAGGGACTGGGAGGAGTCCCGACAGATGGT
Source organism: Perodicticus potto (assembly GCA_963574655.1). Lineage (NCBI taxonomy): Eukaryota > Metazoa > Chordata > Mammalia > Primates > Lorisidae > Perodicticus > Perodicticus potto. The sequence goes on along the minus strand of CAUYRH010010937.1, from coordinate 3,979 downwards.
GGGAGCACTACTGGAGGGCCAGGCATACCAGCATCTTGTGGACTTTGACTGTCACCTTGATGACATCAGACAGGACTGGACCAACCAACAGCTCAACACCCAAATCACCCAGTGGGTTGGTCCCACCAATGGAAATGCCTGAGCCAGGGCTACAGGTATCAGGATCCAATAAAGAGACTTCGGCTGACAGGCCACAGTGTGACTATATTTATTGTGCTTGAGAGGCAAGGTGAGGGAAAAACCTCAATAGGAGAAAGGTAGGGGAAAATCTGGAGTCCCTGGCAAAAAATAAGGTCTATGCTGTACCCATCACAGAATTAGAGGGGGCTCTCAATAGATCATTCCCTTTGTTTCTCCCCTGGGCTTCTTGAGCTTCTCAAAGTTCTTCAGGATGATGTCATATAACACAGCCTAAAGACCAGGGAGGAGTAGGGGTCAGCGTCAGGGCCCCAGTGGCTCTGAGCCCCTTTTCTGTGGAGAGACTTAGCTTTGTCACCCTTCACCCTCAACCTGCAGTGTTAAGGAATGGGTGGCCTGGGAAAGCTGCCTCTGCCCACCCCGCCCACATTTCCTCACATAAGCGTTGCGGATCTCCATGACCATCAGCCTGATGTCCCGGTACTCTGCCTCATCTAGCTCATGTACCAGCTGCCGATAATCACCCTGTGGGAAACTTGGGTCAGGCGTGACTTCGCTTGTGTCCTTTCCCTGTGCACCCTAACCTGGGTCTCACCTACCACATGGGGCTGCTTGGCTGCTTTGGCCACTGCATCACCTCGCTCAGAGAAATACCTATGGGAAGTAGAAGTGTTTATGGAGTGGGTGAAGAAGGAGGGAACCAGAGTGTGCAAGTGGGTAAGCAGTACTCACTTAGAGATTTGAGTGTGGAAGCCTTCTAGCTTGGTATGGAGGCTGGTCATGAGTTCAAACACCTTCTCCTGGGGAAAGAAAGCAAGGGGGAAGGTGGAAGGAAGCATGGACTAGGAAGGAATGCAGGGGAGTGGGGTGTGGTCTCACCTGGACAGCCACTCCAAAATTGTTCCCATCCTCAATCCGAGGTATCTGCAGCTGCAACCAGGTGGTGACCTGGGGGAGGGAATGGCATCAAAGCCACATCAACCCTCCACCCAATTCCCAGGTTTCTATCTTCCCTTGCCTCCCTGCCCACAATGGGTGGAGGTATGCCAGGTCCATCCCAAGCCCCAGGGCCTAGACTTCTGGTTCCACTTGTTGTGTTTTCTCTTGCTAAGACCTGGCAAGGGTTATACTCTAACTAGCAGAGACCAAGAGGACAAAGGGTTTGACCTAAAACCTGAGGGTTCAGGTGGGAGGCCTCACCAAGTTGAGCTGCTCAATGACATCCTTGATCTCAGGCTTCAAGCGCTGCAGGAGGACCACAATCTTTTCATTGCAGTTCACTGGGCCACAAGGAGGACCTAGAGAGTAGGCCAGTCACATGATTGAGCCTGTGTGAGAGGTGCAGAAGGGGAGAAGAGAAAGGACTCTCTAGAGAGGAGCTTCTGTAGGGTGAGACTGAAGTTTCTTCCCACCATAGTGGTTTCAATTACCTTTGTCTTCATCGTCCCCTTTCTTCTTCTCATCTTTGTTTTCCTTCTACAGGGAGAGAAGGGTTCACTGGCATCAGGAGTAAGGCTGATTATCCCCATGGTTGGATCCCTCCTCCCAGGTCTTCCCAGCTTGCCTCCTGCTGTTTTTTCCGTTCTTCCTTCTCTTTCTCCTTAACTGGATCAGGCACCGGGATGTCTAATGGGGACTTCAGATTGCTTAAGTTGGCTTCATTGAGAGCTGGCTCCTGGTGTAGTTTGGGAGGAGGGCAGAAGCTGAGGGTGTTCCTCTCACCTCATTCTTAAGGCCCCACAAACCCTCCAACTCCTTGCCCAGCCCCAGTACCTTTAAAAATGCATCCAAATCAGAAATCTTCTTGGGGAAATAGCTCCCCAGGAGGTTCTCTGTCTGGGTGAGGTGGAGGTGGAGGAAGATGGAGTCAGACCCAAACACCTTTCCTAGGCAGTGAGGCAGGGCTGAGCAGTAAGAGTTGGGTGGGGGTGTGGGTACTGACGGGGCAGGTCTTACCTTGGTACAAAGGTCTTCACGAAACACATCCACCTGTGGGGCACAGGCAATCCTTCAGAAACCTGGCTTTAAGGCCAGTTCATTTGAGGATAGTTCCCTTAGGGTTGTGTTGGGCCTGGCCTGGGGGAAAGGGTGGAGTAGATCCCCCTAAGGCCAGGCCTAAAGAAAGTAAGAGGGATCCTTGTGAGGGTGGTTGGGGTGGTGTCAGAGTGGATCTCTGCAACCTGCATCAGGGGAAGGAGCAGTGGATGCTCCTGGGGCTGGACTTGGGGGATGAGTACATTTCCGGCCTTGAAGGGCCAGTGGCTCAGGTGAGAACGGATCCCTGGGGTCTCCTGGGCTGCGTGAGGAGAGATGTGGATGGATAACCCTCTGCGTGCCAGGCAGGGACAGCGCGGACCCCAGGAGCCTCCTGAGGGAAAGGCCACGAGGTGGTAGGGGCAAGGTCCCGCACCGGGTCTGTGTGTGGCCCAGCCCCGGGCCAGCGGACTTCCCCTCCACGCTAGCTCTTCGCTTCACCTCACCCCGCTGAACCACGGCCGCTGCGCCTTTCCAAGCAGGCAGCCCCAGCCAGTCTCCCGAGGAGCAGGTGCTCCCAACACGCAGGCTTGGCTGACTGACCTCCGCTCAGATCAGGGTCTGGGGGCGGGTCAGGGAGCCCCTCAGTCTCTCCGAGCCACGCCTCTCCTGGGCCCTGCCTAGAATCCGCAGCGCTCACCTTGGCTTGGGCCTCAGGCTGGACCCTAAGCATGGCCATGGCCGGGGCAGGGGTCCTAGCGCCGCGCGAAGAGCGAAGAGTGGGCACCGAGAAGGGAAAGCGAAAGCAGCGCTCTCAGCTCGCACGGCCTTCCTGGGGAGCCGGGAGTGGAGGATTGCAGGAGGCGGAGCCCACGAGCGGGGGAGGAGCTGAGCCGCGGCCCCAGGGAGCCAGAGAGGCGGTCTGCTGTAGTCCCCGCCCCCTGAACCCGTCCCCACCCTGCACTCCTCAACCCGGCTCTAGACTCCGCTTGCTGCCTCCGCCCCGACCCCCGCCTCCCTGCGCTCGGCGCTCCCCGCCCACGCCCATCTCTGCACGCTCCACCTTCCACCTCCGGCTTCCCATCTCCCCGCCTCCTAGCTCCCCACTGACTCCCCAGTGGTTCTCTTGTTTCCCTTCCCTGCCTAGGATAGAGATGAGCCTTACTTGGGGCTTTCCCGTATTTCGTCAGAGATGGTCAAGACCTGATCTCTTTCCTAGCTGTAGCAGCGTGGGCTCCTGGCTCCATGGGCGTCCTCTTGCCCCTGCAGCAACACTCAGAGCTGGCATCATCCCTATCCAAGCCCCAGTCAGCTCTCTCCTGGACCCCTGCTGCGGACTCCATTCTTCTATTATTTAATCAGCTCTCACGGAGTAGGGGGTTCATGCTTATGCTTCTCTCTTCCTTAAAACCCTTTCTCAGTTTTCTGTTGTCTTTATAATGAAATTCAAAGGGTTTTTTCTTCTGGGCCTGCCTGGCATCTGTCTCCCCTGCAAGTTCACTTCCTAGTGCTTTCCCTCTCTTTCATTATACCTGCGAAAACTTGGGCTTTCATTTGTTTCTCAAAGGTGTGAGGTTCATTCCTGCCTCAGGGGCCTTTGCTCTGCTAATCGATTTGTCTTAACGCCCTTCCTTAGTGGAGTTACTAGGTTTTCAGCTCAAATGTCACCTCTTCAGAGAGAACTGTCTCCATCATTTATTTATTTATTTTTTGTAGAAACAGAGTCTTACTTTATCGCCCTCGGTAGAGTGCTGTGGCGTCACACAGCTCACAGCAACCTCCAACTCCTGGGCTTAGGCGATTCTCTTGCCTCAGCCTCCCGAGTAGCTGGGACTACAGGCGCCTGCCACCACGCCCGGCTCTCTTT
>CAUYRH010010935.1:0-10772 GCA_963574655.1 Perodicticus potto | reverse complement strand
ATGTTGCATAGCAGTGGTGACAATGGTCATCCTTGTGTAGTTCCACATATGAGAGGAAATGGTTTCCATTTTGCTCCATTCAATATAATATTGGCTATGGGTTTCTGTAGATGGCCTCTATTAGTTTAAGAAATGTCTCTTCTATACCAATTATTTTAAGTGTTCTAATCATGAAGGGATGCTGGATATTGTCAAAAGGGATGCTTTTTCTGCATTAATTGAGAGAATCACATGAAACTATAAAAATTCTAGAAGAAAGTACAGGGCAAACCCTTGAAAGAATTGGCTTGGGTGAATATTTTATGAGGAGGACTCCCCAGGCAATTGAAGCAGTATCAAAGATACACTACTGGGACTTGATCAAACTAAAAAGCTTCTATACAGCCAAGAACATAGTAAGTTTAGCAAGCAGCCAGCCCTCAGAATGGGAGAAAATATTTGCAGGTTATGCCTCCGACAAAGGTTTAATAACCAGAATCCAGAGATTACTCAAACGTATTAGCAAGAAAAGAACAAGTGATCCCATCTCAGGATGGACTAAAGACTTGAAGAAAGACTTCTCTTTTTTTTTTAAACTTTATTTTTATTTATTTATTTTTTTTTTTTGCAGTTTTTGGCCAGGGCTGAGTTTGAACCCACCACCTCCAGCATATGGGGTCGGCGCCCTGCTCACTGAGCCACAGGTGCCGCCCGAAGAAAGACTTCTCTAAAGGAGACAGGCTCACAGCCTACAGACACATGAAAAAATGCTCACCATCCTTAATCCTCAGAGAAATGCAAATCAAAACTACTTTGAGATATCACCTAACTCCAGTAAGATTAGCCCACATAACAAAATCCCAAAACCAGAGATGCTGGCGTGGATGTGGAGAAAAGAAAACATTTCTACACTGCTGGTGGGAATGCACACTAATACGTTCCTTTTGGAAGGATGTTTGGAGAATACTTAGAGATCTAAAAATTGACCTGCCATTTGATCCTATAATTCCTTTACTAGGTATATACCCAGAAATCCAAAAACCACATTATAATGAAGACATCTGTACCAGAATGTTCATTGCAGCCAAATTCATAATTGCTAAGTCATGGAAGAAACCCAAGAGCCCATCAATCCACAAATGGATTAATAAATTGTGGTACCTGTATACCATGGAATATTATGCAGCCTTAAAGAAAGATGGAGACTTTACCTCTTTCATGTTTACATGGATGGAGCTGGAACATATTCTTCTTAGCAAAGTATCCCAAGAATGGAAGGAAAAGTATCCAATGTATTCAGCCCTACTATGAAGCTGATTTATAGCTTTCGTATAAAGGATATAACCCAACTATAGCACAAGAATATGGGGAAAGAGGCAAGGGGAGGGAGGGGAGGGGGGAGGTTAGGGTGGAGGGCGGGTAATTGGTGGGGCCACACCTACGGTGCATCTTAGGATGGTACAGGTGAACGTTACTAAATGCAGAATACAAATGTCTTCATATAATAACTGAGAAAATGCCAGGAAGGCTATATTAATTATTTTGATGAAAATAGTTCAGATTGTATATGAAACCAGCACATTGTACCCCTTGATTGCACTATTGTACACAGCTATGATTTAATAATAAAGACAAAAAAAATAAAGAGCAAGAAGAGTTTTTCTATGTTGTTCCAGAAGCAGAACTCCAGGCACAATAGAGTTTAAACAGGGATGCCAATTTCATTATATAAAAACCTTCTATTGGCAGCACCTGTGGCTCAGAGGAGTAGGGCGCTGGCCCCATATGCCAGAGGTGGTAGGTTCAAACCCAGCCCCAGCCAAAAACGGCAAACAAACAAACAAACAAACAAACAAACGCAGGGACCTGACAATGAAAGACGCTACTTTGTAAACCAATTAGTTCTCTCTACCTAGAGTCCTAGCAAAGGATAGCTGATGATCTATTGGAAAAGTTACAGGAATATTTTCCACATTAAATTTTCTTACTCATTGAACTAAGATGTTTTTAAAAATTATCCCCATTTTATAGAAGTAAACTTTTAAAATCAAGACCATTTTGCATTTTAAAACCCAAGCTAAAACCATACAACACTAAATATAGCTTAGGTTAGGATTGTAAGACAAATGCTAATTTCATCAATGATTACATCTTTAAAAAAATAGCATATCATACCCCAATGTACCTAACGTCTTCCAAAGCTGAAATGCATGAAGGTCATTTCCTCGTTAAGAAAGAATAATGATCACATTGACACACAATGAAATGCACCCACCATTATGGTACCATTGTCTCTGAACCAAACCCACCCAGGGCCACACAGGAAAAGGTCTTAAACAATTTTTCTTACATCAACACAATAGGAAATAGTACTTACATATTTAAAAAGTTACAAAACTAGAGTAATTCTAGCCAAATGTGCAAAACAAAAGAGGCCTCAGAGAAGCTTCCTTGGTGGGGAAATAATATGAATGCATCATATAGGTGTGTGTATGTATATATACGTGTATATTAATCACAATCACAGATTTTTATAAATTCGTATAACTATAAAGACACTTTTATATATTCAAAAAATTAGATTACATGTTGAAGGGAACATATTCATACCTTAAGGTATAAATATATATGGATATGTACTGAGGTTCTGAGGCTTCTCCCCAGCCCTCATTGCTATGAAACACTAGAGAAAGATTTCAGCTAGTTTCTAATCTGTCATTCCCACCACGTAAAACCTCAGACCACGGGGTCTAGAAAGGCTTCCACTTTGCACACCGAGTGTGCTTACTCAAGTACGTGTTCAAATCATAATTTTTATGAATTCCTTGCAAAGGGGCTTGTACGAAACTAGTGCTTGAAGATCCATTCCCACAATAGAATTTAATAATGTGCTGGCACCGTATGGAATAGGAATTTGGACCAGACAGTAATACTTCCTTCCTCGAGGGCAGTAGGGCTTTACTGGGATGTGTGATTGCCATTTCCCCACCTTCGTTACACTGACCCGCGCGCTCAGCTCTCCCCAACACGTCCCCACGTACAAACCTCGTCTCCCTCCTGAGGTCTCATCAAGGAAACGCGATCGTACTGGCGGCGCAGCAGGGCCCAGAGCGCGTCCAGACGGCCCTGCAGGGAAACGCAAGTTGTAAGCTCCTGAATGTACTCAACTTCTATTTACTTTGAAAAAAATGAAGAGGTAAAATGAAAAAAGTAAATGCTTATTTTCTCTATCTCCATTGCTTTCCTACATTAAACAAATAACAAAAACCTGGAGGTTCTCTTGCTGAGAGAGTACTCAGCTTCAAGTTCAATGACACACGATTTGGACAGGCACCTTGATGGGCGTGTACCACTTGGTCTGAGCCGGCTGGTGCGCGGGCTTGGGCCTGGGCGGCCTGGGCCTGACGGGCTCCTCTGGTTCCTCGGGAATCTTCACCACAGCGTTCTTAGCTTTTTCTAGCCTTGCACCTTCCTCAGTGGATCCTTTACCGCCCCAACGAACCTTGAAAACAAACAGAGAACCCTGCGATCAGACAGAAATGTTCCAGAGAAATGAGGTCTCAGGGAGCCATGGTCCTCTGAATCACCATCTCAGAGAGAAAAAAGGAGCCGGCCAGCTGTTCTAACCCAGTTCCTTATCTTTCAATAGTTTCCCACCTCTTCTCAATGTATTTAATATTAACATCCTAAGGGGGGAAAAAGACTTTGGAAAACTCTGGAGTCAACTACATTTGAAGCAATTACATGTCACCATGGTTTCAAACAAGGAGTCACTCCGTGGTTTATATATTAAATGTGTAATTCTGTTCCCTAAGTGGGTAAGGTCCTCTGCTAGCTAAACACACCCCCATGCAGACTGACGAGGCTGGAATAAATCCACGAAAATTGGCATTTATTGAGTGATTACTGAGTGTCAGTCTGCATTCAACCCATAAAAAAACACAAAGAAATATATACTATCTTCTTCCTTTCCAGATAAGGCACCAAAAAGGTTAAGGGATGTGGCCAAAGCCAAACAGCTAGTAAATGGCAGGGCAAAAATTTGAACACAAGTAATGTGAAATGGTTAATGTGAAGTAGCTGCTCCTTCCACGCTTCCCTCAAGTTTGATTCAGGTCAAATGTATGGTTTAAATATAGCTTGAAGACAAACTAGTTGTCTGTGAGTTTCCTTTACTCTTATAAAGTTTCACTTTGTAATGTAGCTTTAAGTCTTTAGTTTCTGTGCCCATCTGTGTATGCTTATTTACCATATGGAATTTTCAGGGAGAAAGACAAATCTGAAAAGACTCCGTTTGGAAAAGAAAAACTCAGTGACAACAGAGAATTCCACACATTTTAGGGAGTTTCCTTCTCTGAAAACTCTTATCATTGAAAAACCACATGACCAAATTTTTATTTTCTTTATTTCTCAATGAAGAAGAATTAAGGCCCAAATTTGAGTGAAAGTGGGTTTTTGAAGAAGGTGTTGGCCCTTGGAGAAGGGTTTTGTCCTACCAGGAGTAGAGAAAGTCCTTCAAAAACCAAGGACATTGCCAGAGACGACAAAGATCAGACTAGTGAAGCTCTAAAAAGAAATACGGAGACCTGTCCAGGGCACACACCACAGTTAAATGATTTCTACAAAGAAAAAAAGAAAAGATTTTTTTAAAGCATTTTAATGACCTAAATTAGTGGGTAGGGGTAGAGGTGACTACTGTTCACAGAACTATTCAAACCTTTTTGATAAGGCTTACATAGATGATTTTCCCTTTTTTTTAACTATAATTTTAGAATGGGCTTTCAATTTCAAGTGGACCCTGTTGAGTCATTAAAATGTACCTATATCTTTCAGTGTGATCAATAGAATGTTCTTTATGAGGTTGTTAAAATTGTTTTAAACACTATTAAACCTTTAGAGCTAGATAGTTGGCTTTTTTCCAGAGAAGTGACCTTCTCTTTCAAATCATAATGTCTTCACCTAGATAAACTAACATGTATCAAATCTTCAGATATAACTAAATTGAATCCAAAACCCTAAAACCAGGACACATATCCTTGAAATTGTACAGTCTCAACCGTAAGAAAAGAAAAGGGAGAAACACAGTGAAGTAAACTTAAAAATGTCATAACTCAGAGAAGTTATTCAGGTTAGAAATATAAGTGGATAAAATTTAGATCCACTCAGAAATGGTAGATTTCAAAATATGCATATCTCTAGACTCTCCTTCACAGCTGATGTCATAGAGGTAATGGTAATCGTATTTTTCTTTACTATTCTCAAATAAAATATATGAAGCTAGTTAAACTAAAATAAAATTATCAAAAGACTATACTTTTGAAAGTAGTTGCTGAGGTCTAAAAGGGAATCTGTTAAATAAATTCATTAGTGTTAGTTCATGAAGGCCTTATTTCATTATTATTATCATCATCATAATTATCACTATCACCACAAAAAGTTCTTACTTAATCTCAAAGTCTAAGGCTAGAAAATAGAGAGTATTCCTAAAACTCTTAAAAGCAATTAAATTTATACATGCCCATATATTTGCATACATATGTATATGTGTGTGTGTATATATATATATATATATATATGTACATTTCACTGTTTTAGCTTGCTCATATGAAGATGGCCTAAAAAGACAGAAGAATAACAAGAATCAATTGCTAAAAGGAGCTTTAGCAAAAATAATACATCTAGCCTTTTTATTATAAAGAAAATAAGTGCAAGCTTGATAGCTAAATTCTTCCAATTCCACTTGACTTTCATTATAAACAATAAAAATCCATAATTTTCAGAGCATATTTGGATGACTAGAAGCTTATATCATAGAGAAGCAATTTCAGAATCGAGAAAAGAAACAAAAACAGTTTCACGCTGAATTGGCAGAAACACACATTTGAGTCATTAGGTACCATGGATCAGTTGTGCTAACAGCTGTTATTAACATCAGCTCAGTGGCAGTTTTCTGCAAATTCCCGTTGCCATAATGTTTAAATATTTAATTTACAGGGGTAAGAAAAAAATTCTAGGCAAAATCCCTACATTGGCTTAAAATAACCTAGTTAGGAAGATTTGTTCTGTAATTCAGATGAGGTCATAATTTCTATAATCCCTTTTACTTTCCATAGTTTAAAGTACTTTGTAAAGAGAAGTACTTTTCAGGTTTGAGTAGCTAGGCTTTTAAAACAGATTATGTTTTCTATTTCACTCTCCAAGTTTAAGTAAGTTCATGTTTCAGGAAGGTTAATGACGGCTAATTCTCAGTTCAATTTTTATTCATACATTTTTATATGCAGGGTTGAACATCTCTAATCTAAAAATTTAAAATATGAAATGCTCCAGAATCTGAAAACTTTTGAGTGCCAAAATGATGCCACAGGTGGAAAATTCTCCACCTGAACTCTTAAGTTGCAGTCAAAACTTTGTTTCATCCACAAAATTATTAACAATATTGTATAAATTACCTGCAGGGTATGTGCATAAAGTGTGTATGAAACATACATAACTTCTGTGTCTAAATTTGAACTTTATGTTTCCATCTCCGTGATATCTCATTGTGTATATGCAAATATTAAAAAACCTGAAAAAATTCAAAATCTAAAGCACTTCTTTTCCCAGTCATTTTGGAAAAGGCATACACAACCCGTATTGTATTTCTCCTGTGTAATGCTCACATTTGCTTTGCCACTTTTTTCTAATTCTCATTCTCATTTCCATCCTGTTTAGCTACAAGGTAGCCAAAATTATCCAAAGCTAAAATGGGCCCAGATTTATTAAAATTTGGCTCAGTTCATCTCATAAATTTCCTACAACTGAAAAGGATGGGTGGGCAATATAATTTTCATATTTTAAGAGTCAATAACTTTTGAAACTTGAATTACAAGTTACTTAGAGATGTGTATATGCTCTTGGCTCTCCTGCGAATGAATCAATAATGTTCCTTTTAACTCAAGACTCATTCATGAGTTCATGCATATTCTTTTCTTTAAAAAGAAATCTCACTCTTTGGAACACTGGAATATTGGACTAACAGAAATTGGACATTATTCGTAGTTTTTCAGCAAGAATGTTATTTGTTTAATAAAGCTTACATACTAAAATATGTCTCATTATCATGTGGCATTTTACATGTGTGGATTTCAAAATGGAATGAGTGTGTTCTTCTGGATATAAAGTAGTACCTTCTATTGTCGAATAAATAAGAAAAAATAGGGAAATATATGGCACACATTTTTGAAAATTCTCCATCCAGAGAAACCTACCCATAGTTTTTGTTATAACCTATCAAACATTTTTTCCACTTACATACATAGTTTTTACACACGTGGTTTGGAATGAAGCTAAAGAAACTAAAGGTAAGTTGTGACAGATCATATCTGAATATTCACATGTAAAAATTGTATTTGCAATTGTATTTTTTTACACACAGAAGAACATCCAATTCAATCTTTCCTTAACCTTCCAAGCCTGGAATGACAAAACAAAGGCAAGAGAAAGAAAATAACCTTCCTTTTGTGTCAAACAACAAAAACTAGCTAAGCCACGTTCTCTTGTACTGTTCAAGATTCGCAATTACCTGCATGCAAAAGTATGCAGTATCTTCTGAAAAGACGAACCTAATAGCTTCTAGCGCCTACCTTTTACCTTGACTTGGCAATAAGGTATCTGCCTCTGAGGATATTTCAGCAATAAAGTGGCAATCTTTTGGGGAAAACGTGTGCCTTGTTTTAAGGTCTAAAGTGGCAGAGAAAGCGGGCATCACTATCAGATGACTTGAATAAACACTTTGGTAATGACAACTATGTTAAGTATGTCCAGACTTCTTTTGAAGAATATAGAAATTTTTCCTGAAAAGGGGGAAATTCTTCTTGGGAACTTGAATTTTACTGAAATGTGAAAAAAAGAGAAAATCCACAACAACTGTAGAGTTGTTTATTGATTTTGGCTAGTAATAATGGGACAAACAGATATGACGGGGACAATGATGGCTAAACATCTTATCAAGAAGTATGATAGAAGGGTAACTATTAAGGATGTGTGTTTAATAACAAAGCCAATATGCTAACAAGAAAATTCTTTGAATTGCTTCTTGGAATGGGATGCCGGCCTAAGAGCTCCATGTTGGCAGTGATTGCTTATTATTAATTAATCCATCACTTTGAAAAATAGTCAATGGTGATAAGAAAACATCATTAAGGTTCAATTTGAATCCATATTTTGAGCTGGTCTGAATGCCCAATGCATTCTATAAAGGACATATTATGTTAATGATGGTTCATAAGTGGTATCTAAGAGCTGTTATGAAGAAATGTATCCCCTTCACATTTGTGATAAGATCATATCCATGCTATTGACATTTTCTCCTCGAATAGTGCATGATTATTAGATGTTCTCAAAGAAGGGCACTGTTGCAACTTTAAGTGACTGGTTTCTTCAAAACAGATGTTCTATGCAGTAATGTCTTCCAAAATAATGAGAAAAGCCCTACTTTTGTTTTATCCTTTAGAATTTGAAGGCCTTATCAATGCAATCCTTTGACTAGTGAAACTAATTCTTGAACAGTTTTGAAATGGCTCGGATGATTCCATAGGCAAAAAATGTATCCAGAAGACCCAATGTTAAGTAAAAATGGATAATATTGTAATATTGAGTTGTAAAAAGTACAGGGTCCACAGCTTAATAGTCCTAGAAATATATAGTCTATCCTGGCAGATTAGTAGCTTCTATTTTTTTCAAGACACCAACCTCCATTCTTTTAATTCCTCCAACCCCTCGACCACCGTAGTAGGAAGCGTCCACAGTCGGCCATTTCTTTGTAGGCAGAGGTTCTTCTTCCTCCTGTGGAAATACATTTTTAAATGGATTTAATTAATTTCTTAAAATATTGTTAGTCAGAACTGGTTCACATTTACATATTTTTCTGAATGATATGATTGTGATGGAAAAATCGCATACAGGACATGCGGATGTATTTATGCTTACAAGCAGAAATGGTGCATTGAGTGCTACAGGATGTGAGAACTCCTTCCATGCCTCAAGTTTAAGGAATCTCTCTGACATCATTGCTAGGTGACCAAAAGTCTCTTTAACTCTGAGGACTATTTGATTATTCCAAATCTTTTCATCATTTTATACTTAGAAAGCCAAAACAATAAATTAGGGCAGAATTTTAGCAATCATTGAAAGCATCAATGTATGCGTGAACTGTGAAATTTGGACTGAGATGATAAGTAGTTGAGAAGTTTTGAAAATATGCAACACCGGTACATTCCTCATTTCATTCCTCACTGAATTTGGCTAACAAACACAGTATAAGCAATAACCATTTCGAAGAAAATAATAACATTTTTTGAACTGCCAGCTTGGATCTTCCAATGTTTTCATAAATAAAATAAGTGACATCAGAAGTATTGATATAGTAGTATAAAAAGGTAAACTAAATCTTTAGGTACTATTAACTCCAATGGCCAGTCTATATCTACCAATATAAGAAGGTCCCATCTTCTAGCACATGAAAGAAATCATAAGAAGACAAAAAAATAATAATTGATTTTCACAAATTAAACAGTGAATTCGCAGGTGCATTGTTATTCTACAACAAATGGAATGATCAAAGCTGGAGATGATACTTGCATGTAGAGAAAAACCCAACACCTATATCTCCTTATTAAGCTCATTTACCTCTTTTGGTGCGGGAGGAGGTGGTGGAGGTGGATCCTTGATAACCTGTCCAGAAAAAAAAAATCAAATATAAAAACTTCCCTAGGAAGGAAATAATAAGGATGCATAAAAATAAGTAGATTTGATAAAACACTGTGATAGCTTTCAAGATGTTGAACTTTGCCTCCCAATATTTGTGCCCATTTTTGAATCTGGGCTTGCCTACAACTTCATTTCACCAAGAGAATAGGCAGAGGCAGCGGCACATGACTTCCAAGGCTAGACCCAAAGAAGCTATTTAGTCTCCCCAGGGCCTTGGGACACTCTCTACCCTGAAACTGTCAAGCCTGGAGGAAGCCCAAGATAATCTTAGGTTCAGTGGTGAGAGAGAGACACTGATAGTCCCCAGCTATTTCATGGCCGAGCACCCAGCTGAGGCGACAGATACATGAGGGAAAAGTCCATCTGAACATCCAGGCACCACTGAGCCTTCAGTCAGCCCTACTAACCCCTAACTGTAATCACAATCACCCGAGAGGCAGGTGAGACGGACCTAGCTAAGCAGGGAAGCCAGTCCACTCACAGAACCATGAGGACACAAATACTTTTCTGAAGCTACTGGCTTGCAAAGTTGCAAGTTATTTTATTTATTTTTTTCAGAAACAGGTCTTCCTCTGTCTCTTGGGCTGGAATGCAGTGGCACGATATGGCACAATCACAGCTCAGTGCAACCTCAAACTCCTGGGCTCAAACCCATCCTCCTGCCTCGCCTTCCTAGTAGCTGGGACTACAGGCACACAAATCAACATTTGAACCAAGATTCCTTTCTAGTGAACCATTACTCATGAGATCCTATATGGTCTTTTGGGGTTTTTTTCACTTTTTAGTTTTTATTTTCAATCAGATTCAGCTTCACAGAGACTTTAATACAGACTTAGGGCAGTTTTGTGAGATCAGAGGCCTGGGAATCCTAGAGAAGAAAGGCTGATATTCATTCTTTTTTTTTCTATTGAATCATAGCTGTGTACAATAATTCAATCATGGGGTACAGTGTGCGGGTTTCACATACAATCTGAGATATTTTTATCAACCTGATTGACATAACATTCATGAGATTTTCACATTTACTATGTGAAAACATTTTTGAT
>CAUYRH010010931.1:0-12559 GCA_963574655.1 Perodicticus potto | reverse complement strand
AGGGTGTCCAGAAGCCTCACGCTGTCTCCCTGTGTCCCCAAGGGGAAGTTCCTGGGCAGATCCCGCCTGCCAGAGATGCCTGAAGTCCTCTCTCCCCAGTCTCACCGTGCCCAGCCGCAAGGAAGCTGTTACTCGGCTGCCCCTCTTTTTCTTTTTTAATGTAAAAATAGTAACACTTAAAAATTTAAAGACAAGGCACACTCACTTGTAATCTGATTTTTATACTAATTATTTGCCAATTTATCCTATTTTTTAAGGTCTCTTCTAAAGTTGTCACATCTGACTCTTTAAAAATCCAGATCACTATGGATAACCGTCTCTTCAATGGTGGTTTTTACCTGATAGTTGCTCATTTAAGTATAATAATATTCTTCAAGAGCAGCAAAAGTGTACTTGGCTTTAAATTTTAATTTGAAATTTAGGAAAATATCACAAGAATCATATTATTTATTGGAGAGAAGAAGCATTAGTTCAAGTGTGTGTACTATAAACCTTTCTCATAACGTCAGTAACAAAGTGATAAAATCATATGACAGTATATCTTTACAAAGAAGAGTTACAAAGAAGAATTGATATTGAACTTGACTTGAACTTTAAATACACTTTTATCAATCTAATTGTGATTGATTCATGTCTCTATAAAATGGGAACTTTTGACATCCTACCATGAAAAATCAGGTGGTCTGTGGCTTATGCTTGCTCCTAATTTCTATTGGTTTTGTTATCTGGGGGTCTCTCTCTTTTTTTTTTTCATCCCATTGCCGGTTTAACATAATATTTGCCTACAGCAGCTCTAAATTATAAGATTTTCTTTTAACTTCAGCCACAGAGCTCTGGATTTCTTCCTTCATTGCTCTCTGAAGAAAAGGTAGTTAGATGAAATTTATCTATCTTTTTTTTAATTTTAATACTACACTAATACCACACTCTGAAAGACCTTTTGTTGCCAAGCAAATGGAATAGAGATAACGCCTGTGTCTTTCCTCACCGATTTGTCACATTAATCTCTCTCAATTTGGACTATTTAAATACTATCTGTTCTTTCTTTTGGGAAGCTGAGAGATTCCCCACCTCACTACCCCTAAAACGTAAGAGTTTAAATTTTTGTCCTTAGGACACCGTTGACTTTTTTCTTTTTCTTGGGATACATCGAACCTTTCCATTTCCTGACGTTTGAGTTTTCTTCATCTCTACTCTTGTTTATTGGTTGTTAGTTCATTCTTTTCTTCTTCAGGGACACCTATGATTTGAAGTTTGGATCACAGCACTCCCTCCACACATCTGTGAGTGTTCATTCACTTCGCGTCTCACCTGATTTCTTATGGCTAGGTCGTTCCTTGAGTCAGCCTCCTAGTTCCCCAATCCAGTTTTCTGCTGTGTTGATTCTTCTAATGTTGCTTCCACTGCCAGAGTTAATTGGTTTGTGCTAAATTTAGCCTGCACTGGTCTTAGTGCACTCAGACTGTTCCCCTTGTCTCCATAGATCATAGTGTTGCCAGAATGATCCATCTGAAATGCAAATCTGACTGTGTCATTCCCCTGGTAAAATTTTTAGTGACCTTATTGCAGAGAGATGTTCTAACCCTGTAATATCATGAGTTAGACTAGAGCTTTCTGTTATCTGAGCATCCTGCCTGTCATTCAAGTCTTCTAGTCCCTTTCCACCGTGCTATTTATCCCCAGGCCCCTCATCAGGGCCTTCCCCTGTCTAGACCTTCCATCCCTATTCATCCTACTTCGAACACAGTTCTTTTCTTCATGTGTATACTCCTGTGTACCTTGTACATGGTTCTTAACTTGGTTTTATAGCTATTTGTTTATACTTATCTGTGATACCATAACAACAGGGCAGGTACTGTGACATGAGGGCAGGTACTACCTTGTGACTTTTATATCCCCAACACCTCACACAGTCCTTAGCACAGATACTTTATTTTATTACCCTCTTGTCCTTTGGTTTTATTTACTTTAAGGGAGAGGTGAACCTCTTTCACATGATCTATTTTTTTTTTTCGTTTTTATGGGAAGTATTTTTATTAGAGCCAGGCTATTGAATTATTTTTTTCTTGTTCATATTTTCTTGTATATAATTTAAAAATCCTTAAGATACAGTGTCACGGTAACATACCCTGAATCACCATGTAGGGTACAATCCTGAGTCAGGGTTCAGGAACCGGTTCTGTAAGTCCTCTGTGAAAGGCCCAGTCACTTCATTTTGGGAATCAAATTACAGACTTAGGTCAGCCAGGACTGGCTTCTCTAGCCTAATTATTGGATCTCAAGCTTGGGATGGTGCTCATCCCAAGCTTTTATGGCTTGCTCCTACTTACTCAGCTCTGAAATTTGAAATCCAGCCATACTCGGCAGGGTGGTCTTCCTCTTCTGTTTTGTTGGTCACGTCCAAGGTTATATTGTGTTCTAATTCTTAAACTCTTAAAAGAAGGAGGAAAACCAAGATTTGTACATTTCTTACAACTGGTATTTTTTTTATTTTTTACTTTAAAAAATAGTCTGGTATAAAAAATTGTGAACGTGAAGGTGAAAATTCTTCAATATCTTGCCACTCAGAGATACGTGCATTTTAGAATGTTTCTGCATATATTTACATACGTAAGAAATGTGTACCTGTGTGTTAAATGCTGTTCTTTAGCTTTCTTTTTTTAAAACTCAATAATATATTTAGACATAATTATGCATCAGTCATTGAATGTGTGTTCCATTTTTGGTAGTTGACTCACCAGTTACCTATAGTTGGACATTTAAATTCCTGATAAATAATGCTATGTTGAACATTTATCTTTTATTTTTTAAAAAATTTGCGCTTGAATAGAGCTTTTTTAAAAAGGATATTCAAGCATATGTTGATAGATATTGGCAAAATGCCTTTCAGAAATGTTGTACCAACTTTTACCCTCATCAATAATGTATGAAAATACTTATTGCCCCACATCTCTTCCAAAGCTAGATTTTTGTCGGTTACTCACAATTGTGAGTGGAGCTAAAGATGCCCAAATTATAGTTCTAAATTCAGATATCTTACTGGTTTCCACATACTTGTATCCAACAACGTAGTTGAAGTTTTCATGAGGACATCAAGACAACATGCCCAAACAATAACCTGATTTCCTGCCTCACTTTCCAAACCTGTTCCTTCTCCTTTCTTTTTCTCTTCTTTGAATGGAATTTAAATTTACCTGGTTACTCAGTTAGAAACCTGGAGTGATTTTTTTTTTTTAATCTCTCTTTCCCTGAATCTTCCCGTTAAATATGTCACCAAGGCTTATGGATTTTACCCACAGTACCTTGTCTATCCAAATGTGAGCTAAACCCCTTTCTCACGCTAGCCCACGATTACCAAAAGACATGGTTTTAAGAATATCTTTTGGTTAGACAGTGTGACTCTAAATTTGTAGGAATATATTTAGATTTCTACTATGAATATTTAATTTATTTATAAATAGACTTAAGACAACAGTTTAGAAATACTGCTTTTCCACTCTCTTATGTAAAATCTTTTGTTAAATTTCAGATTAATAAGTGAGTACATACGATCATTTTAGAGAGTTTGCTCTTTAAGATTAAAGTCTGGGCCGTAGTCGTTCCCTCCACCCAGGAAATGTACACTATACCCAGGTAATATACCCGTCGGGTGGGAATGTACCCAACTCCTGTCCCCCCTTACTTGAATTTAATTGAGTTTTTCTCTCTGAGCACGTATGTGTTAATCTACTCATTCTAATTAAGTACTGGGGGCATGTGATGCTTCCATTAGGAGACTGTTCTCCAAATCCATCCGGGTTGTTAAAAAGGATGCAAACTCTCCCACCTTTTTATGGCTGAATAGTATTCCATGGAATACCCATACCACATTTTATTAATTCGTTCATGTGTTGAAGGGCACCTGGATTGTTTCCGCATCTTTGCAATTGTGAGTGATGCTGCTGTAAACATTGGAGTGCAAATATCCTGGTGGTAAATTTTGGCGAGGGGGAGTGTAGACACCTAGTAATGGTATTGCAGGATCAAACGGAAGGTCTACTTTTAGTTCTTGGAGGAATCTCCATACTTCTTTCCATGTACAGTCCCCCCAGCAGTGTGTGAGAGTTCCCTCTCCTCTGCTTCCACACCAGCATCTGCTGCTCTGGGACCTTGTGATGGAGCCATTCTTACGGGGCTAAGATGGTATCTCAAAGTAGTTTTGATTTGTATTTCTCTGATGATTAGGGATGATGAGAATTTTTTCATGTGTTTGTTGGCCTTTCGTCACTCCTCATGAGAAAAGATTCTGTTCATGTCTCCCGCCTGATTCTTAAGGGGTTGTTTGATCTTTTCTTATTGATTTTTTTGCATTCTCTGTAGATTCTGGTTATCAGCCTTTTGTCAGGTCTGTAGCATGCAGATACGTGGAGCACATTGTCTCCTTGCTCAAGGGTCTCCACGTGGGGACAGAGAAAGTCAAACTATCACTCTTTGCTGATAATATGATCTTATACCTAGAGAACCCCAAAGACTAAACCATGAGACTCCTGGAATTGATAAAGAGATATAGCAGTGTCTCAGGTTATAAAATCAACATTCACAAATCAGCAGCCTTCATATGTGCCAACAACAGTCAAGGTGGGAATCAAATCAAAGAAAGACACAATACACTTCATCATAGCATCAAAGAAAATGAAATACCTAGGAATATACAGGGTGGACATTAAGGTTATGTGCCGTTGACTGTGTTTAACTATTTTAAATTGCACAAGAACTTTATGTCCACCTTGTACTTAACAAAAGATGTGAGGGACCTCTAAGAGAGAACTATGAAACACTGAGAAAAGAAATTGCAGAGATAGTAACAGATGGAAGAGCATCTCATGTTCTTGGAAGAATCAACATTGTTAAACTATACCACCCAAAGCAATTTACAGATTTAATGCAATACCCACTAAAATACCAATGTTGTACTTTACATATCTTGAAAAAATAGTTCTACATTTCATATGGAACCAGAAAAAAACTCCAATAGCCAGTGCAATTCTAAGAGATAAGAAGAAATCTGGAGGCATCACTTTATCAGACTTCAGGCTATCCTCCAAGTCTTTAGTGATCAAAACAGCATGGTATTGGTTTAAAAATAGAGAGACAGATCTATGGAATAGTTTCTAGAGATGAAAGGAACCTCTTATTGGTTGGAAATGAGAAAATCCACCAATGCTAACAAAGTTATCTTTCTAACATGCCAGTCTGGTCTTGTTACTTCTTTGCTTAAAGCAGGTCACTGCTGTTTCCTGACTGCCTTTCTGTTTGCCTCTGTTACCACTTGGCTCTTGGATTAGCACATAAATTCTCTAGCTTGATATAGGTGGCAGATAACTTCTGTTTATTGGCTGATTTATTGATATTTTGATTGATTTTTAATTTTGGGGGGTAGAGACAGGGGCTTGCTTGCTGTACTGCTCAGGCTGGTCTCTTGGCCTCCAGTGATCCTCATGCCTCAGCCTCCCAAAGTTCTGGGATTATAGCCATACTGGCCGGCCTCTAGCTATTTAGATGTTTGAGGAGGTAGCAGGTAGGGTGGGGGCTATAGTCAATGGCAGCTCCATTATGGGAGCTTTCAATTTCTTTCTTTCAATTTTTTTTGGTCTGCTGCTCCTAGGTATTGGGAGTTTTTTTCCTTCCATTGTTTGAAGTGGGGGTGCTGGTTTCATTTGGTTCCTTCTTCATCAGAGTGAGCTACTGGGGAATTAGCAGGTCCCACTACAGCAGCGTATACACCTTTTGTTTTGTAGATCAACATGCACCATTCCACTTGCAAAGTCACTGTGGTCTGCAGCTTTGGAGTAGGTTTCCCTACTAACGCTACACCTCCCAGCTAAGAACCTTGGACAGAGAAAAAAGGCCCGTGAACTTGGCCAATGAGTTCCACCTCAGTCCTGCCCTGCCTTCTCATAGTTCATTGATACCCAAGGGTATCAGCAGAGCCTTCTGAATGTTACCCACTCAGCGTCTGCAAAATGTGCTGTGCTTGTGACACTGAGTTAGTTATTTGTCAGCTTCTGGCTTTCTCTCACGTGGCCCAAATTGTTTTGTAATTTTTAGATTTGATAACTTTTTAAGGAAATTAACTTCTTGTCCTTCTATTTTTGAGCATTTCTCCTCAGTTTGTTCTGTGTGGGAGAGAAGGCTTTTTGTAAGAGTGACTTGCATTGCCATGTTACCTAGAAGATACTCTTACAGTTCTTTACCTGACATTTTTCATAACCATATTTTGTAAGGATAACTTAAAAATTCTTACACATGTGTTGATTATATAGAGAGATCAGAAATGAAAATGAGAAATACTTGTTTTGTTTGTTGAATGAATATTGTCTCTTCTCCAGAGTGAGATTACTTTTGATGCGTAATCAAAAGTAATTAGGACCTTTAACTTTAGAAAAGGTCTGAGGATTGGTATGTAGTATATCTTTTTAATGCTATCAGAGAAAAGGAAACTATTAATTGTTCCTGATAGTGCTTAATTATTTCAGCCTACTGCCTGAACCTAGAGGTTGAGATTGTTTGCATAAGGAAGAGTCTTAAAATAGAGTATGATTTCTCTAGTGGTCATCTTTCTGAGGTCAGCATTCCCTTTCAGCTGTCTCTTTATCAGCTGTTGCAGTGAAATATCAGGAACACATCTTCTACCCCAAGTCTTGGACATTCTATTGAAGCTCATAACTTTGATTTGCAAAGATTATTGAACCCAGTAATTCTGTTTTCAGTGAAAGTGACAGCACACAATCGATGGCTTTGTACCCTCTTGTCACAGGATGAGGCATTAATATGTGACTCAGTTATTGGTAGCCAGCCAGGCATTGGTCATCAGGCTAAATTATGACAGGTTTGCTAAGGATTCCTGACATGAGTATCTCAAAGAAAAAATTATAAATAGCCTCAGGATAGTACTTTAAAAATACTGATTTTAAAAGAAGTATGAAAACTGGGGGGAAAAAAGGGGGCCAGTTTTTCTTTTTGAAATTTTTTTCTACTCTTTTCTATTAGGAAGTTCCATCATATTTTGCTCTTCCTTTTTAAGGGGAAATTGTGGTGATTTTGGAATGATGATTTTCATCTTATTTTTCAAATGTAGATTTTAGTTCTTTAGCTTACCAGTTGCCTGAGAGTTTCAGTTCAAAGAGAAATGGTTGTCATTTGCCTGCGTATAGTGAAAATAATACTGATATCGAATACAAATGACTAAAGAAAATTCTGCACCATAGTCTCAGCTTTCACAGAGAACTCGGAAGTTTTTTGTCATCATGGTTTTCTACATCGATGTTAGGCTTCCTTTTCCACTAATGACCTTTGAAGGGTACAGGTTTTGAAAATATGGTTTCCAGTTCCTAAAGAGTTTTTTCTAATTCTAGTAATATATCTTCACTGTAGAAAATTTGCAAATACAAATTCTATGAAGAAAAAAGTTTGTAAAGAAAAAATTAAAAAAAATGTTTAATCACAAGGTAATTACACCTCTGAGAATACCTGAAGTATTGTTAAGTGTTTAAATATGAGTTTGTTGAGCTGGGCACGGTGGCCAACACCTGTAATCCCAGCACTTGGGAGGCCAAGGCAGCTGGATTGCCTGAGCTCACAGGTTCAAGACCAGCCTGAGCAAGAGCAAGACCTCGTCTCTAAAAGTAGCTGGGCCTTGTGGCAGGTGCCTGTAGTCTCAGCTAATTGGAAGGCTGAGGCAACAGTTTGAGGTTGCTGTGAGAGATGACGCCACAGCGGTCTACCAAGGGCAACAAAATGAGACTGTCTCAAAAAAAAAAAAAAGTAAAGTAAGTATGAGTTTGTTTTATGTACATCCCTTACATTTTTTATTTACATATCCTCAGATATTTTTTATTTTGGATTCACACTAAATATTTTATTTTGTTATTTTTTTCATTTATTATGGAAAAAATAAATGTTATGTAATAAAACATTACTTTTTTTTTTTTTTGAAACAGAGTCTCTCTCTCTCTCTCTCTGTGCCCAGGCTAGAGTGCAGTGGCATCATCATAGCTTACTACAACCAGCTAATTTTTCTGTTCTTAGTAGATGGGGTCTCACTCTTGCTCAAGCTGGTCTTGAACTCCTGAGCGTAGGTGATCCTCCCACCTTGGCTTCTCAGTGCTAGGATTATGGGTGAGCAACTGCACCAGCCCCCCAACATTAACTAGTTTTAAAAACTGAAATGGCCCAGAACAGTCCAGAGTATTAAATAATTATATAAATTTATTTTACAAATTCATTATGTTCCTGCTTGCCTGCAATGAGAGTGGCATATTAGAGAAATATGTAGGTATGGGCTAAGTTTACAATAAATAAAGAACAGAATTTGAGGGATTGGCATATAGTCTTTCTGCTTTTAAAGATTGTAGAACTTGCTACTTTAATGAACAATTAAAGAATTTAGTGAAGACAGCATTTTGACAGAGTCAAAATAAAATCATTTTCACTGTTTAAGAAACACAGTTTAAGGCAAAGTTGTATATAGACTATTAAGGAATGTTGGATCAGTTAAATGAGTGCTACCTTCTAAAATTTTGTGTATTCAAGGATGGAAAGGGTCAAGCGAACAATTAAAAATACAAAGTGAAGCTGATTTACTCTTTCTGTGTCCTAGAGACTAGAACTAAATCTGCAAAAACAAAACATGGCCTTGGCCCTCAGCTGACAAATGTTTATGTTTAACAATGTATAAGGCATTTTAAAATAATTTTTCTGCCATAGAATATGTTTTCTTATGAAATGTACAGGTATTGATTATCTAGAAAAGGCTTGTAAATGCCATTTAGGTTCACAAACCAGTGGACAGTTTGATTTATTTTGTTTGAGGACCCTCTGCCCTGAGCCCAGGAGCCATCTGGCTTTAAGGTAATCTTACCATGTCCATGAAGCCTGCCCTTACTGCTCTCTCTCATGAAGTGGAGGAGCCAATAAGATGAACTGCTCTTCAGAGTCTTGCTCTAATGGGAAAGGACTGGCTAGTAATATTAGTTGTGTGGAGCTAGTTATATTGAACATTTTTTTGGGGGGGGGGAGTTACCAAGTTGTTGTATGGCCCGCATAGTAAGGAAGAGAACTAGGACATGGTTATGCCCATCTTTTTCCTTTGAGTCTAGCAGAGTTTTGAAAGTTTATAGCATCTATAGGTGTGGTCCCATGGTGAGAGATTTCTAAAAGAATAATTACGTGAAGAAATTCTTCTGGGTGTATAGAATGCTCTGAGCAGCTCAGGATTCTCAAAGGATGTATATGATTAATAGATGAAAGGAACACACAGTCATCACACAGTTATACAGTTCTATGTAGATGTTAAGGAATAAACATTTTAGAATGTTCTTTTCAAAGGCCAAAACTCAGAAGGAGCCAAGATGCTTAAGAAAGCACAAAGAGCTTTTAAGGTTATTTTTGGAGCAAAGGCAGTATGAGGGAAGAAGTAGGCTCCCTGTCTGAAAAAGATATTCTTTCTTTTTTAGATTTCAGATCAATCTGAGGGTGCATGTGATTAGATTACATTGTTTGTGTTTGTAAGGTGAAGTCCAAGTTGGAGTTGTGACCTTCACCCGGGAAGTGTACCATATACCCATGCATTGCACTGCTTGGCGGGAACTCACCCAACTCCCTACCCACTTTCTGAATTTGAGTTTTTCTCTCATGTGGGCCTGTAGTTGTTAATCTACTAGTTTATACTTCATATTGAGTACATGTGATGCTTCTATTCTTGTGATACTTCCCTTAGGAGAACGTTCTCTCCAAGTTGTTACAAAAGATACAAAGTCTCCATCTTTTTATGGTTGAACAGTATTCCATGGTATATACATGCCCCAGCTTATTAATCCATTCATGTGTTGAAGGGCACTTGGGTTGTTTCCACATCTTTGCAATTGTGAACTGAGCTGCTGTAAACATTCAAGTGCAGACATCCTCGTGGTAAAATGACTTTATTTTCTTCTGGGTCGATACCTAGTAATGGGATTGCAAGATCCAATGGAAGGTCCACTTTTAGTTCTTTGAGGAATCTCCTACATTTTCCATGGAGGCTGTACTAGTGTGCAGTCCTACCAACAGTGCATGGACTTTCCTTCTCTCTGTACCCTCGCCAGCAACTGCGAGGACTGTTGGGACTTTGTGATGGGGACCATTCTCATGGGGCTGAGATAATATCTCAAAGTAGTTTTGACTTAACATATCTCCATGATTAGGGATGATGAGCATTTTTTTCATGTGTTGGCCAATTCATCTGTCCTTTTGAAAAAAGATTCTGTTCATGTCCCTTGCCCAGTTTTTAATGAGGTTGTTTGATCTTTTCTTGATGATTTGCTTGAGTTCTTCGTAGATTCTGGGTATTAGCCCTTTGTCAGATTTGTAACATGCAAATTACTTCTCCCTTTCTGAAGGTTATTTCTTTGCTCTGTTATGTGCTTAGCTATGCAGAAACTTTTAAACTTGATCAGGTCCCATTTATTTTATTTTTACTGTTGCTGCAATTGCCAGTAGTGTCTTCTTCATAAATTCTTTTCCTAGGCTGTTAAGATTCAGAGTTTTCTCCATACTTTAGAGTATTTATAGTTTCATGTCTTATATTTAAATCTTTTACCTATCATGAGTTAATTTTTGTAAGTGGTGAGAGGTGCAGGTGGTATTTGGAGCAAGGGCAATAAAAGGGAAGAAGTAGACTCACTGTCTGAAAAAGAAATTCTTACTGTTAGCTGTTTACAGGCAGAAATCAGACCTATACTAATCTTACTTTGCTTCTATAATTTTAAAATAGAAGAATTACTTTTCCAACAGTAAAAAGTAGAACAATCTGAAACAGGAGAAATTAAACCAAAAAAGAGAAAATAGTAAAAGTATCATTCACTTTAAATGAATTGTAAGTTTAAAAGACTCAAATGAATACCAACCATGAGTTGAAGGGGCTTGGATATAATCTCAGAGTTATTGTCAGTATTTTTACAAAACCACCAAGAATATGGGAAATACCAGGAGGCTAGAGAGAGACATATGTCCCAATTTCCAAAAAAAGATTAAAGTATATTGTGAAACTTCATGTCTAGTTTCCTAACTTAAACTGTGGCAAGATTTGAAGTGATTGTAAAATATAAAATATTGTAAGCATGTAGAAGAAAATGGGATAATCATCATGAATCAATGTGAATTTCTAAGAACAAGACTTACCAAAGTGACCTAATTTTGTCCCCCAGTTTTATGGTTACTAGTAGATAAATAGTAAAGGCATATTGTGTCTTGATTTTAGCCAAGTAGTTGACAAAGTTTCCTGGACTATCCTCTTGGAAAAGATGATGAACTATTGGTGATTAGATTGGTTTACAGCCGCTTACACAGCCATTCCCATATCATCATGCCACAGGGTTTATAAAATAATAGCCGGTTATTCTATGCACTGATTTCCCAAAGAGAACTGGTGGTGAATATTAATTTACATATATTCAGAAAATGTGGATTTGTGGTTATGAGTACTTTTGACTCAGAATTTATATGTTGAAACTTGAGTGCCTATATTTATTTATATTATTGAGACTTTTATATTACAGACTTTTTCCCACTCAAGCTATATTTGTAAGATATATAATCTGTTTTTAAGTTTCATAAATCACCTTGACTTATAAACAAATCACTTAGAATTTAAGGAATAATCTTAGTTCTTAGAGCAGTGGCTGGCTAGATAAGAATGACAACATTATGAAGAATCTTTTATTTGTTTAGTAACAAGTTCAATAACCCCCAAATCTTGAAATGTCAATTCTCTATGTACTATTCCTAAACAAAAGGCAGGGGTTCATATACAGCTTGATAATATGTATATTTAACAGTGTCTTTTTGGGTTAAAAGTTAACGTATATAGTTAACACTATTTAACTTTTTGAGTTAAAAGTTAATGTATATATTTAACACTGTCTTTTTGTAGGTAGCCTTCTGGTAATCCCACAGTCAGTTTCTATTCAGGACACTTATAATATTTTTTAAAATTCAGATTCCCTTCAATCATATCAAAAAGGGACCATAATATTCTTTCACCTCTAGAAAAGTTCTTTTGGTTTCTTGAGACAAGGAAGTTGATGATAACTCCAGGCTAGAGTGCCGTGGTGTCAGCTTAGCTCACAGGAATCTCAGATTCTTAGGTTCAAGCAATCCTCCTGCCTCAGCCTCCAGAGCAGCTGGGACTGCAGGCGTGAGCCACCATGCCTAGTTATTTTTTTCTATTTATATTAGAAACTTTTGCTCAGGTTGATCTTTTTTTTTTTTTAATTATTTTTTATTGAGTCATAGCTGTGTACAAAAATTCAGTCACGGAGTACAGTGTGCGGGCTTCACATACAATCAGAGATATTTTTATCAACCTGATTAATATAACATTCATGATATTTTCTCATTTACTGTGTGAAAACAATTTTGATCCGTATTTACAAGTTTTCTCCTGACCCTTCACATATGCACCACAAGTGTGATCTCACCCTTTATCCTCTCTCCCCCCACCCTCTCCCTCCCCTTCCCTCCCTCACCCCTTTCCCCATCTTAT
>CAUYRH010010928.1:0-13273 GCA_963574655.1 Perodicticus potto | reverse complement strand
CGCTCAGGAGCATCTGGGAAGAGATGCGGGGTTATCCCTGACTTCGTGCTGCTCCTCTGGTACCCTGGCTGTGTGCACTCTCTGATATGCTCCAGGCCCTGGGTTTTCGCTGTGTCTGACCACAGAGAGTTCCGACCAATCGCCTGCCACATTGCCTCCAAGCAAGCCTGTCATCCTGTCCTTAGAGGTCCTGAAAACTGGCATTGAAATGTCTTCCTTGGCTCGGCGCCTGTGGCTCGACGGGCTAAGGCGCCAGCCACGTACACCTGAGCTGGCGGGTTTGAATCCAGCCCGGGCCAGCCAAACCACAATGACGGCTGCAACCATAAAATGGCCGGGCTTTGTGGCGGGCAACTGTAGTCCCAGCTACATGGGAGGCGGAGGCAGAAGACTCGCTTGAGCCCAGGAATTGGAGGTTGCTGTGAGCTGTGATGCCACAGCACTCTATCCAGGGTGACAGCTTGAGGCTCTGTCTAACAAAAAAAAAAAAAAAAAAAAAAGAAATGTCTTCCTTACAGACGAAAGTCTTTTCAGGCACTAATTCCAGAATGGAGAGGTTTTATCCATACTGAAGATTTGCTTTGGCAAGAATTTTCCCTTCGTAATCAGCTTATCTAAAGTTTCCAAAAATTCTTCAGCTGCCTATATACATTAGTACTTGCAGACTCATTACTCACTTTCCCATTATGTAATGAATAATCATTCTGGAATCCTTATACCACCTAGTTCTAGCAGTAAATTTCAGCATTATAATGTATGTTAAGCCTTTTCTTTTAACATCACAAATGCTTTATTTTTGCCATGATTGTCCTGGTGTTGAAAGGGACATGCTTCTGTGGCTGGGCTTTAATTCAGGTCACTGAGAAGATAGCCTTTTCACATTTCTGTTAGTCTTGTTGCCTTGAAGAAGCAGACCCTTGACCAGCAGCTTTGCTTTGTTCTTGTTCTTCAAGGTTGTGGCTGTGGTGGGTGGTGGGATGGACTGTGCCTGCTGGTGAGCAGTCATCAGCACTGACTTTTCACCATTGTGGTCTTTAATCACTTCTAATTTAGTTTCCTGACCAATCCCTAGAAGGGGCTCCCTCCTGGCCGCGTTAGCAGTGGATTGTATATGCTTAGCAGTGGTGCTGAACAGAACAACACGGGATTAAATCAATTGCAAGAGAAAATGGTGCAATCAAGAGCCATAATAAACCTTAGATGCAGGAAGCACCCTGTTTTACCATATGCCTTTTTTTTTTGAGACAGAGCCTCAAGCTGTCACCCTGGATAGAGTGCCATGGCATCTTAGCTCACAGCAACCTCCAATTCCTGGGCTCAAGCAATTCTCTTGCCTTTGCCTCCCAAGTAGCTGGGACTACAGACACCGGCCACAATGCCCAGCCATTTTTTGGTTGCAGCCGTCATTGTTGTTTGGCAGCCCCGGGCTGGATTCGAACCCGCCAGCTCAGGTGCACGTGGCTGGCGCCTTAGCCGCTTGATCCACAAGCCCACCTTTTTTTTTTTTTTTTTTTTTTAAAGTAGAAGGAGTACACTCTAAAATGATGATAAAATGCATAGTATAGTAAATACACAAACCAGTAACGTCTGTTTATTATCATTGCCCAGTAGTATGTACCACACATAATTGTATGTGTTAGACCTTTCTATGGCTGGCAGCACGGTAGGCTTCTTGACACCAGCACTGCCACAAACATGAGTGATGCACTGTGTTATGGTGTTACCATGGCTGTGAAATCATTAAGCCAAAGGATTGTTTGTCAATTACAGGACCACTGTTATATGACATTGAGCAAAACCTGATGTGGCCCATGACACATAGTGGGCCGTACCGGGAAGCAGAAGGCAGCTGTGTGGCTGACATGGAGATGGCAAGTGTGATGGCGAGAGATGAGGTTGGAGGTGTCAGCAGAGGCCTGCTCATAAAGGTGGACACATGCTTTGCAGAGCTTAGCAACAATTAAAGGATTTACTGGACACCTATGCGCTTGGCTCACATGAGGATTTTCCTTGAGGATTTCAGGGAAATTCCGTAGTAAGCTGATACATTTAGGTTCCCAAAAGGCAAGGCTGACTTGTGAGAAAAAACGAGAATGTGTGAAGCCTTGTTTGTCATAGAAAATACCCATTGACTAATCTATTAAGCTAGTTAGTTCATAAGTACTAACAACTTGCAGAGAGTTTTTTAATGACAGATAAATTGTAAGGAGAATTACTCAGTGAAACTGCATGTTATTCACGCCCACTGGAGTGATGACGACATCTGGGGACTGAGCCTCCCAGGGACAAAGAAAGGCAACTCAAGCAGACAGATGTTCTGTGTGTGCACAAGGTAACAAGCACTCTGGCCAGCCGCTAGCAATAGGAAGCATCACCACCCTGCGGGGACAGACACCCAAGCAGGGGACAGACCATGGGGACTGAAGTCCAGGAATAGACAAATACATGAAGACTCTATTCACAAAACGGGTTTTTGGCTTTGGCATTCTTACATGCCAGCAATTGTGGCAGGTTCTGGAATAAAGTCCAGAACATATTTTTCTAGTTTGTATTTCAAATGGGATGACTGGTTTTCAGCCAATGAGAGCAGAGTATGCACTAAACTCTGTTACCCAGAACTTAAGCAACGGGCGCACTCAAGCTACCAGCATGCGTCCTGGCCCCAAATCTTGGCACCCCAAGTCTGTAAGCCCACACTTCCTGTGTTACTCCTGCTTGTGTCCTCTGTAAGAGTTTTAAGAGTTAATGTGTGTCACTTGAAATTAAAAAAAAATAGCCGTGAAGTTGAAAAGTGTATTTACTATCATTTAACTAAAATTGCACACTGTGTTTATAAAGCTGTTTTGTAATATGGTATAACTGTGTTACAGTAAGTAAAGTTTGCCTTTATTTGTCTTAATTTGCTTTTAATTAGTGTATTTCAACATCAATACCAAGTCAATATAGATTTTATGGTGTGGTACAGTGTAGAAAGGGGCAGTGTAGTATTTGGCCTAATTTTTTTTTTTTTTTTGAGACAGAGTCTCACTTATCACCCTCGGTAGAGTGCTGTGATGTCACAGCTCACAGCAACCTCCAACTCTTGGTTTTAAGTGATTCTCTTGCCTCAGCCTCCCAAGTAGCTTGGACTATAGGCACTCACCACAGTTATGACTATTTTTGATTGTGGTTGTCATTGTTTAGCTGGCCCAGGCCAGGTTCGAAACCGTCAGCCTCAGTAAATGTGGTTGGTGCTCTACCCACTGAGCTACGGGCACTGCCCAGTTAGGCCTATTTTTAATGACAACTCTCAAGCTACTCTTGTCTGGAATCTACCAATCCTCATGGGTACATAACGTCCCTACCACATAACAGGGAGATTCCTGGAGTTACAACTGTAGGCCTGAAATTTCATGACAAAGGTTCATGAGAATGTGTGAGAGAAATCTTGGGATTACTCAAATTTGGGAATACTAGAGAGCCAGAAAGTAATTAATAGGGTCACCAGGGTGCAGGCTGGCCAGTGAAACTGGGACACAGGCAGAACTAGAGGCTCAGTCATCATAATTAAGGATTACCAACCACCCCACTTTCCTAGGAGCTGAGAGTCTTCCCGACACACAAGACTTTTAGTAAAGAAATCAAGGAATTCCCAGAAAAAGCAGGACCAGTTAGTTACTGTAGAACTTGATGTTAAATCTCCTAGATCTGGACACTGAACTGTTTCATATTATTTAACTAAATATTTAAATTTCACCAGAGCCTAGGACAGTTGACATCTCCAGTAAAATTTCTTTTCTTTTTTCTTTTTTTTTTTTTGTTTTGAGACCATCTCAAGTGTCACCCTGGGTAGAGTGCCGTGGCATCACTGCTCACAGCAACCTCCAACTCTTGGGTTTTAAGCAATCCTCTTGCCTCAGCCTCCCAAGTAGCTGGGACTACAGGTGCCTGCCACATTGCCTGGCTATTTTTTGGTTGTAGTTGTCATTGTTTTTTGGCAGGCCTGGGCTGGATTCAAACTCACCAGCTCTGGTGTATGTGGCTAGGGCCTTAGCCTCTGGAGCTACAGGTGCTGAGCCTCCAGTAAAATTTCAATGACATTTATTTATTCCAGAAATAAAATTTTTATCAAAAATCCAAATGATTGACATCTAAGTGACTGATACTCTAAAACACTCTGGATTGGCAAATTATAGAAACTTGCTCAAAGTAGCTCAGGTAAAAAGCTGGGGTAGCTCACAGAATTTAAGGAAGAATCGAAAAAACATGTCTTGTCAGATGGAAACTGACAAATGCTCCAAATATTTATTCTCCATTTTCTCTCTTAGAACAACCCCATTTTAAAGTACACACATGGATGCGTCTAGTTAAGTCAACGGACTCCATTTTACAGGCTGCTGTGTAATTTGTGGTGTAAATGTTAGTTTTGTAATTTTTGGTTCCTGGCACTGGTTCCCCCGACCACCCCCACCGGTTGATCAGCACAGGCCCCTTCCTGCTTAGCGACCACCCACCCATTCCTGGCACCACCGAGGCATCCAATCAGCAAGTGGAGAGACACCTGGACTCACCCTTGTTCCACCCTTCCCTTATCCCACTCCCCTTATCCCATTCCCCCCCCCAACTTCCTTTCAGTACACTATAAAAATACCTCAGCCCCACCCCTCGGGGCCATTCGGATCGATCTGCCATTTAGGCAGGGCTGAATGGTCCAAGCTTAAGCTTGCAATAAATTCCACCCTTTGTTTTTGCATCAGTGCGCCTGGTGTGAGTTTCTTCTGGGGGGACCCCGAAATTCGGGCACAATAGTTAGAGTCTGCATTTCTTAGTCATTGCTCCTCCCTACCTCCCCACAGCTAAATGTGGATATTTAAACTGTTATGGAGACAATATAGTGTATGCCACATCAGATCTCACACCACACAAAAGGACAATTTTCCCAGTGTTAAGCAGGAAAAGAGAGAGGAATATTGTTCTTTGTATGACTCAGAAGAGCAGAATACTCTTTCCCTTCTGCATTGCTGGTTTCAGCTAAATTATCACACCAGAAAGAAAGAAGCTACTCTTTTCCCAGCCACTGCATCTTTGTTCCCTTCTGTCATAGAATTTAACCACATGTTAACTCAAGCACTGAGGGCAGGTGGAAACCAGGTAAGTCCTGGGAACCTTCAGAATTGACACTAAAGACTTCAGCGACTGTTCCCTTGTTTCGGGCAACGTGCTATTGGTAGTCTTGTTTGTAGGTAACTTTACCTCTCACCTTCCACTTTTTTCTAAAGATTTAGGTGAAGCATTCTGACTGGCCTGGTGTTTGACACGTGCCCATTCCCTACACCATTCACTATGACAAGCCGGCGCGAGTCTGAGATTGGTTCACTTTCAGTCGGATTCTTCCTGTTTGACCCATCGCTTTGGCTAGGGTTATGTAAAAATATGATATGTAACTTGAGTATTCACGGTGCAGGAATTTCAAGAGGGTCAATTCCTCATTAGAACTCAAGGGTCAGCCACTTCTTGGAAATTGGGATTTTCAAAAATGTAAATATGATCGTTTTCCAGGCTACTTGAAATAAGTGTAAACTAGTCACTTTTACTCTTTGTAATATGTATCAGCAGCTTGGGTTTAGGAGGAAAATGCCATTAGTATATTTTCAGGCATACACAGACTAAAAACTATGTCCCAGATCACACATATTACTAAAGCTGTATCTTTCAATGAACTAAATTCTTTATATAACTAAAGAGAAATTCTTGAAAATGATCTGTTTAGTTATTACTTGCATATTCTCAATGCTTTATATAGATAAAGAAATTCTTGAGAATAATCTGTTTAGTTATTACCAGCATATTTGCACTGCTTGAAGACTAGACATAGCAAACTATTACTGTCTGGGAAGACTTGATGAAAAATCCTAATACAAGGGCTATGTGAACTTTAAAATGGTGATTCAGAAGCTCCCAGTTAGGCAGGTAGGAGATAGCCCAGCTGAAAGTATCAAGGTTAATACCCAAGAGTTTTGTTACCTAGTACTTATTCTAGAACAAATTCTCTTCCCTGTTAATTCTCTTCCCTTGGAGCTGACCTTCCAACTGAAAAATCCCAATTCATTTTCTTAATTTCCCGATATTGCTGAAGTGCCACCAATCACTACGCATGAAGAAGCAGACCCTTAAACAGCTTCTTCTCCTATGAAAACATAGGTTTACCTTATTTGAATAAATAAGAAATATGTATTCCTAAATGCACTGTGTTCTGCTCTGAGGGCACATATATGACTGGTGACAAATCAAATATTTGACATTGCTGAGACTTCCTCTGTCCAGTCACTGGTTTAAGAAATAATAGAGGTTTTGAATGGTGTCAGAAATTGGTGTAAGGGGAGTTAAAGTGGTTACCCCATGTTGGTTGCAATAGCTTTTTTTTTTTTTTTTTTTTTTTTTTTAGACATAGTCTCATTTTGTTGCCCTCAGTACAGTGCTGTGGCACTCTCACAGCAACCTCAAATTCTTGGGGTTAAGCGATTCTCTTGCCTCAGCCTCCCAAGTAGCTGGGACTACAGGCACCTGCCACAATGCCCGACTATTTTTTGGTTGCAATTGTCATTGCTGTTTAGCTGGCCTGGGGTGGGTTCAAACCCACCAGCCTGAATAAATGCAGCCGCA
The DNA here is from genome assembly GCA_963574655.1 of Perodicticus potto. NCBI lineage: Eukaryota > Metazoa > Chordata > Mammalia > Primates > Lorisidae > Perodicticus > Perodicticus potto. Next base: position 6,631 of record CAUYRH010010928.1, on the reverse strand, counting down.
CCCTAACTGAGCTACAGGTGCCACCAATATCTTTTTTCTTTTTCTTTCTTTTTATTTTTGAGACAGAGTCTCACTCCATTGCCTTGGGTGCTATGGCACCCTACTTACAGCAGCCTCAACTTTTGGGCTCGAGTGATCCTCTTGCCTCAGCCATCTGAGCAGATGGGACTACAGGCTCCTGCCACCACACCCCACTAGTTTTTCCATTTTTAGTAGAGATGGGGTTTTGCTCCTGCTTAGGCTTGTCTTCAACTCCTGAGCTCAGGCAATCCACCCCCCTCAGCCTCCTACAGTGCTAGAATTACGGTGTGAGCCAGCACGCCCAGCCTGTATGTTGTATCTTAACAAATGGTCTTGCCTCCCTTATTTGAAAGCCATGTGTGGTCTGGCCCATTTCACCTCCTTCTTTTGACCCCACACCAAGCTCACTAACCTCCAGCAGGCCCTTTGACTTCTGTCTTGTCTTGTTACTGTCTACTGCACGTGTCACGGTCTTTCCTTTGTGGTGGTATTTCTTTCATTGGGAATATTGTTGTTTTCTTTTGCCTTGTTTTCCACATCTCTGGTCATGTTTCAGACACTTCCACTCTCCTTAGAGCCTCAGAACAAGAACTTACAGATTTTCAATCAACACTTGCTGAAATGAGTAGAAACTGGTGAATAAAATCAGTAGATCTAGTGCTTGGAGCTCAATGTTGTCCTTCTGCAGTCACCACCAAATAACAGTAGTTACCAGTCGCCATCTGTGTGAAGCAGTCCTGAGAAGATAACTCTTTTTGTTTGTTTTCTTTATCTGTGATTTTCAATTGGGCTTAAGGCAAAGGAATTGCTGAATCCCCCCTTTCTCTTTCATTGTGTCCCTGCTCAGTCACACAGCCGAGGTCACACACAGTCACAATATTCCCCATGAAGTGGGCTTGTTTGAGTTCAAATTTAAAATGAGGCATAGAAAATGGAAGGCTGATATGAGATTATCAGTAAAGTATATTTATTAATAATAAACTTCCCTAAATAATCTAGAACATAGAAATCTGTTTGCTCAGTCTCCAAAACCTCTTAGAATGCAGAGCACTAAATTATTTAGTATTACTACTTTCAATTACTTAAAGTAGGGTTTTACATAGCAGAGACATTTTTTTCCCTCTGTATATTTAGGTCATGAAATAACTATATGAAGCCAGATAGCAGATTGATTTTGGTAGACCAGATGGCAGAATAGGAGGTTATTTGAGCAGACTTTTTGTAAAGAAATTAAATTTCTAAATTCTCTGCTGGGATTAGTACTGTAGGTTGGAAAAAAAAAGTATTTTTTTCTAGTATACTTTTGAGTCTGCATGTCAGATCCAGATCCAGAAAACATGAACAAGCACAGCTGTTCACAACATTCCAACCAGAGACCTATTAGAGCAATGAGACATTTCCAAGCCAAACTTTATATTACTAGAATGAGAAGTGGTGTGAAAATTGAGTTCTTTTGGCCGGATTGGAGATCATTTAGATTGCGTGACAAATAAGCTCTTCTGGGATTACAAAGCCATAGAAAAATGTGAGAAATTAACTCTCAACAGACACAGTAAATTAAGGTCAAACAAAGAATTTTAAAGAATAACTTAGATCCACACTATTAGGGGACAGGAGGCAGAGCAGAAAAACTTTCTAAATCAAGGAGTAAACAGAGAAAGCTACTTGGGTAACATTTTACTTCCTTATGGGTTTTTGTTGCACATTCTTTTTACAATAGTTTATCAGTTTTCCTTTCTTCTCATTCTCAGTCCCTAGATAATTTTAAATATTATTAGTAATTTATATAAGAGGTATTTGGATACAATTACAGAATGCTGTAAAACTTGTGAAATACTAGCAATTTAGGCTGTTTGATATTAATTTGTAGTATATTACTCTGAGCTACAATATCCTGATAAATTTCGAGGAGATGAGAAAAAAATTAAATGTTTTAATGACATAAAACATGAAATGAAGCAAATGCTATTGATTTTGGTAGACCAGATGGCAGAATGAAATGAAGCAAATTGACATCATTGATGGTGAAATGAAACAAATTCTATTTCTAATGATGAGGTTGTGGAATATTTTCCTTCTAAGGGATTTGAAACTCTGATTTGAATATCTGTCAGTTGAAGGCATTCTTTCTGCTGTACAAATGTAGGGAGAGTAGTAATAAGAAGGCTCTTCGGACCAGCAAGCTGGTGTGAGCTACTTGGGAGGATTGAAGTGGAAGGATTGCTTGAGGCCAGGAGTTGGAGGACAGCTTGGGCAAGGTAGTGAAACCACACCTCTAAAAAAAAAGAAAAATTCCTACATGAATATTTGGGGAGTCATATTTTTTAAATTCAGTATGTGAGTGGAAAATAATTATTTGAAGTATAGTGCCTGGAATAAAGGTATACACACACACACACACACACACAAAATATCTGATGTTAAATCAATAAAGAGAACATCTTTGATAGTGAGAGTGTATTGAGGTAGGGCTATTATTTCAATGTGCATGTTTTTAACCACTGTAGAATTCTTAAAATAACTCTGCAAATCTCACGAAGATAAGTCTCGTGTCAGTTTTCTAAGAGTCTTTCTTTAGTTCTAAGGACATAGAGTTAAAAATACCTTTGATAGTCAAATTCTCTCAGCCTTTTCATCATTCTGAACTATTATTCATTGTATCCTCTTTAATTAAAAAAGTAACTAAGGAAGATCAGACTTCATTTTAAATCGCGGTATCTTTCAAGAAAAAGATACACTTGTATTTATGCCAAATAGAAAAGGTAATAAAAATAATCAACCATAGTATATATTATAGTTTGGATGAGGCAGTACACTCCATCAAAATGATCTCATAGCATCTTCATGACTTTTTGAAGTAGGCTCTTATTAACTCTGTTTTCCTGATGAGGGCATTGAGTCTGAGAGAGGTTGAACATCCAAAGTTATCCCCTGAGGATTAAGAAACCGCTCATTTCACAAAGGCTCACATTCATTCTATCACAGAAATGAAAGATGCAATTGGGTTTAGGCTTAATATTTTTCATTTGTAGCAGCCCAAACAAACTTGTCTAATTAATACCAGCTTCCTGAAATTTTAATTCTTCAATTTTTTTACCTTTCTTTACTTGGTTTGGATTATAATTTCAGATTCTTTAGTTACACATTTCAAAATGGGGATTATATAACATGCTAGAAAGGAAGGGAGAAATGTATTTATTTTAATATCTCTATGGATTTAACCTCTTTTCTCTGGTTCTAATTCCATCTCTGTCAGGGGGTTCAGTGATCCAGCCACGCCTTGCCTCCGTGTCTATAGCTGTGAAATGAGCCCCTGGGAAATAAATATCTAAGTTTTCTGTAGCTTTATTATATATTTATTTCCTGAGCAAGGTATTGTTCCTTTTGAAGCGAACATAACACTTATATGTAAGCGATATATATTCAAAATGATAAAACCGAATATTTTTATGAATGTCTATGTATTTTATGTTGCTCAACCATGGAAAATGATGTAGCTGAGATTTGCAAAACCATTATTTGTGATTATTTTAGTGTCTTAGTTCTTGGGTCCTTTGAAGGCTGCACAAAGAATTTTATGGCTGTGGATTATTATTGGCTGTAGTTTAGTGATCTGACAAAGTTTATTACTGATTAGGTAATGATTAGGTCAAGTTCACAGAAATTTGAAACAGTCTTGGGTTCAGGTTTTGACTCTACCTCTTACTAACTGTCTGACTTTGGATAAGTTACCACACCCTTCTAAGCCATTTCCTCACCTGTCAAAGAGCATAACAATATTTACCTCTAAATGAGACACAAGTAATTCATGTAATCATTAAATGAAATACAGGTAAATAACTTGATACTGTCTCTAAAATGTAATGAGCACCCAGCAAAAATTTGCTCTTATAGTTACACTCACTGTCTCCTACTTTTTTTCTTCTTTAATGCCCAGACTGATCTGACTCTTCATCTTTCATCACTCCATCTCTCTCAGTAGCTTGCATTGTCATACCGACATTCAGTGACTATCCCCACCTTTAATAATAAGCTTCCTCTAGTCCCTACAGTCCTTTCTACCCCTTGTTCTGCAATCTCCTAGAATAAAGCTCTTCATAAACATTGCTTAAAACACCATGTCTCCTTCTTTTCACCATTCTCTGTAACAGACACTATAATCAAGTGCTTCGCCCTATGTCTCTTCTGAAGCTTTTTTGTCTTGCTAATTGCTCAAGCTTTTCTCCAAACTCCTGGCCTCAAGTGATCCTCCCACCTCAGCCTCCCACAATGCTGGGATTGCAGGCATGAATGGCTGTGCCCGGCCTGAAACACTCCTGACAGCGTCCCCAGTGACTTCTGTCTTGACTGAAGCAGCAACAATTTCTAGCCCTCATTTAGCTTGCTTTACACGTGGTACTTGACAAACACTATGTTCTCCGATGGAAACACTTTCTTCTTTTTTTTTTTTTTTTGTAGAGACAGAGTCTTTTTTTTTTTTTGAGGCAGAGCCTCAAGCTGTCACCCTGGATAGAGTGCTGTGGCATCACAGCTCACAGTAACCTCCAATTCCTGGGCTTGAGCGAGTCTCCTGCCTCTGCCTCCCAAGTAGCTGGGACTACAGGCGCTCGCCACAACGCCTGGCCATTTTTTTTTTGGTTGCGGCCGTCATTGTTTGGCGGTCCTGGGCTGGATTTGAACCCGCCAGCTCAGGTGTACGTGGCTGACGCCTTAGCCCGTTGAGCCACAGGCGCCGAGCCGGAAACACTTTCTTTGCTTGGTTTTCCTCCTACTGGTAGCTCGTGTAATCTCTCTGGATGTTGTCAAACATTTGGCCCTTGGCTGTTTCTCTTCTCTAGCTACCCTGTGGCCTCATAACTTCTGTAGAATTAATACCCTAACTGCTTCCACATGGTTACCTCATTTCCTCCCATCCTCTCTTGAGCTCTCTGTCCGTCTCTGTCAGTCTGGCTCTGGGCCTCTTTGTGTCTGTCTTTCTCTGTGTCCCTGGGACTGTCTGTGCGCATATGTAGGTAAGTGTAGTCCTTTGTTTTCTCTCCTGCCCCAGGTCTGGTCCGTCAGCACACTGTGTTTGCACTGTCCTGTAGTCTCGCTCTCTTTTCTCCAATTCAGGTCTCCATTTATGTGGAAGCCATTGTTATCTCTGCAGGGCTCCAGAAATAGCCTTCTGCTTGTTTTTTTCTTGACGGTTCAGTGACTAATGGCCAAGGCAATAAAATAATGAACAGTAAGTAATAGCTATCATTATTGTATTTTACTATAATAAACATATGACCTCAAACATGAAGCACTCTACCACAGAAGCCCATCCTCTGATCCTATTCTCTGGCAGATTTATTTCTTCCTAGTTAAGTCATTCATTTATTTATTTAATCACCAATTTTTATTAAGTACTTACTATTTGGTAGGATCTGTGCTAGGAAATGAAAAGTTGACTAATTCACAGGCACTATCCTCAACTTGATGGTATGAAATGGTTAGAGTACCTACCAAACATGTGAAAAAAATGTTTGTGATTTTCTTGAGGGTCTGTGAATATGGCTGAGACCAAGAACTGGTGCATAAGAAATGGGACACATGTAATCATGGGTTATAAGCTTTAGAGACTGTGATCATTAATTCTCATTTTAACTATTTAACAAGCTGGCTCATGTGAGGAATATTGACACGTTTGGAAGCAGAACATTATCAGCTTAGAAACTAGAACACAGTGTGGGATACTTACTTGCTCATTCAGTGACGGTGCCATTTTCTGCAAACAGAACACAGCCATGGACTATGGAACAAGGCTTGGACCCCAAATCAGACCATGTGTGCAGAGACTTGGTCATAAGCAGACAATGCCGGTGCTTGCTTGGAGAGGGACTGCTCGTTAAATATCTCACCCCTGAGGAAAATTGATGTCAACAGGAAGTAATGCTGTTGGAGGCAGCAATTTCAAACTCTGCAGGCAGTGCTATGTTTCTTTTTAAGTGTTATTTGGTTTCCAGAACATAATTCAGGGGAAATTATTGTGCCATTTTAGATACCACAACTTTGGTCTTCTTAATTTATAAGCACTTCATTTTCTATTGTATGAAAACGTTTCATTTTGTTAGCCTGTTCTTGAGATATCCTGATATGCTGTTTGTTGATGGTGGTTTTATGATGTGCTCTTATAATTAGGATCACAAACAGCAGGTGCAGTAGAGTTTTGTGGACCATCAAATTGGGTGTCTTGAGAAAATGGCAATTATTTCATTGAATAATAACAATTCAATGTTGTTATTGTAGAAGGCTCTAAAGGCACAGTTCTTTTTTTTTTTTTAAATATATGTATTTTATTGTTCTTCATTACATTATTCCCCCCCCACCCCTCTGTGGTAAGACAGAATTGATTTACAGAAAAGAATACAGAAAACACCAAAGCTCCTGGTAGAGGGAGAGATTTCAAGTGGGAAGAGAGATGCTCTCTCCGTTCCTCTCCCGATCTTTCCCCGTCTCCTCCTCTAGGCCTCTAGCCTCAGGGTATATATAGGTGTATGGGTTCCTTGGCCAGGAAGCAAATGAATACAGTCCCTTCCACCAGGGGCAAGGTGAATGAGTGTATCAATGAATGGACACAGTCCAT
>CAUYRH010010927.1:0-28232 GCA_963574655.1 Perodicticus potto | reverse complement strand
TAGCAATAATCTCATTGCAATGGAAGGCTCGGTTTACTCATTTCCCTTTTCTGTTCCTTGACATCTGGCTTTGCTTGTCTTCTTAACAGTCATGTTTTATTCATCCTGCTACCAACCAGGGTCCCATACCCAGCGAGGTGTATATCAGGCACTTACGAATACCCGCAGTAGGCTCGGCGCCTGTGGCTCAACAGGCTAAGGCGCAGGCCATGTACACCTGAGCTGGCGGGTTCGAATCCAGCCCAGGCCCGCCAAACAACAATGACACTGCAACCAAAAAATGGCCGGGCATTTTGGCGGGCGCCTGTAGTCCCAGCTACTTGGGAGGCGGAGGCAGGAGGCTCGCATGAGCCCAGGAATTGGAGATTGCTGTGAGCTGTGTGACGCCACTGCATTCTATCCAGGGTGACAGCTTGAGGCTCTGTCTCAAAAAAAAAAAAAAAAAAAAAATGAATACCCGCAGTAAGGATGAATGGATGCTCACTAGGCTCCACGTTAAATGTCCCTTAGCAGAAGACAGTTAAGCCTCAAACTCCTGAGACTGAAAATAAGGAGTCTCCAGCCCGTGTCCTCCCATATCTGCACTCTCACTCACTCCCTTTCTCTGCTGGCTGGGTTTCTTCCTCAGACCACTCTCCCTCACGTCACGCTCTGGCCAACCTCCTCCTGTCCTTGTTCCCTCCATTCCTGTCCCTCCCTGCCCGCTGCTGACCATGTGTCCATGCTGTGAAGTGTGCCACTGGCCAGCGTCAGCCGTGCCCAGCACCGTCAAGAGGGGTCTGCATTTCTCCCTCTCAGACTCGGGGCCCTGGACCCTCTGTCATTACACACCCCTCTGACCTTGCACGGCTGTTGTGTTTGTGCACGTCCACACGTCCACACACATTTTACTGGCCAGAGCATCTGGGACACACAAAGTCTTAAGTTCTGCTGCTGTACTTGAATAACCTTGATTAACAGTATAAACATATATCACTCAGGACTAAAGTGTATAATTACGTGTATTGTAATTATACACTTCAGTTTGTATTGTAATTGTATAGATTACATATGTTTTAGAACCAACAGGGAATAAAAAAAAAATTAGATCAGGGCAATTGGAAACAACTCCATGTGAAATAGCTACACCTTAAATAAAAGTAAGGTCTAGACGTGAAGGTACATGCCTGTGGTTCCAGCTACTTGGGAGGCTGAGGCAGGAGGAGCACTTGAGCTCAGGAATCTGAGTTGCTGTGAGCTGGGCTGATGCCACAGCACCCTAGCCGGGGTAACAGAGTGAGACTCTCTCTCTCTCAAAAGAAAAGTGTATATGTATGTATGGATACGTGTATGAATGTGTATATGCACAGATAGAAAAAGAGGTCCAAGGTCAATTTTAAAAGGTTTTGTCTTGTATCTGGTATAATCTCATTATTTCAGACTCAATTGTTAAGATTCTTAAATAATTTTATTGTACTTTGTTTGGATTTGTCAGTGATGATATAAACAAAATTACAAGGAGTGCCGACTCCACGCAGAGGCCCTGCTGTGAGTCCAGGGTCGGGGAGCAGAGGGAAGGCGGGGGAGCGAGGGCACAGCGATGCTTTCAGCACCACCCCTGTGCCAGGCCCGGGGAACACTTCACCTGGCTGTTCCAACCGCCCTATTTTTATTTCTTGCATCTCACAGGGGAGGAAACCAGAATTCAGAGCGTGTGTCCAAGGTCACACACTGATTCTTGGTGTCATGAAGCGTCCAGCCCAGGTACGGCTTCCTCAAAACCCTTGACCTTTCTACTCGGGGTGTCCAGCCTGCAGCCCGAGGCAGCACACTGATTCCCTGAGCACTTCTTTCCCTGATCTGTGCTGTTGGATGTCATGAAAGGTACACACGGGCCTTTTTGTTTCTAATCAGCTTTCATTCATTGTCGTGTATTTAATGTGCGGCTCAAGACGACTCTTCTTCCTCCAATGTGTGGCAGAGAAAGAAAAAAAGGTCAGACACCCTTGTCTAGATATTTCTGCCTCCTGCCAGTGCCAGACAGTTCACATTCTGACTGCAAATGCCTGCGAGCCTTATTTAGTCAAGTGCCACTCAGTCTAAATACAACTGAAAGAGAGAAACAATTTCTTTGAAAATATCCGAAATTCAGAATTGTTTCGCCCCAAGGCAGATGGACCTGCTAAGTTTTTTTCAAAAGAACATCTTAGTTTTTGTGTGTGCTTCATTTCCAGTACGTGGGCATTCTGGGGCTGCTTCTCCGGGAGTGAGATCCATCAGCCTGGATTGTGAAGAGCACCTTCTTCCTTCTTTTATTTCTTTTTTCTTTTTTTTCTTTAAATCAAGCTCTCACTCTTGCTCAGGTTAGACTCGAAAACAAAACAAACTAACTAAACATCAAGCTTTCCTGTACGTCTCAGCCTTCTCAGCCTTCAGGACAAATGCCAGTGCCTGGTGCTGACCAGCCCCGTGACTCAGATGAGGGGCCTCTGAGGAACTCACTCCCACAAGGCAACACAGCCGAGTTCTTCAAGGGCTTAGGATCTGTTGCAGGTACAAAACTGAATTCCGCAAGGTGAGGCGAGGTCCAAGGGAATAAGGTGTCATTAGAAGGAATGCAAGCTCTGTGGGAGGAAGGGAGGCTTCTTCTCCAGGGCAGAATAGACAAGGCTTCCTGGGATTAATGACTGAGAAGTCCCAGGCTTTCACTGACAGGAGGTGTCGGCATCAAGCGACCAAGACCAAGGGAGGTGCCCGCTTCCCAGAACGGACGACTTCCTCTGTCCTGTAGAGTGGCAGTTCTCAGACATTTTGGTCTCAGGACCTGTTGAAACCACGAAAAATTATTAGTTGCTAAGGCCTTTTGTGCACGTGGGTCATATTATCCACATTGACTGTATTAGAAATTAAAACTTGGAAATTTAAAAATGTGCCTCAATTCATTTTGAAATCACAACCATAAAGCCATTCCATGTTAACATGTTACTGTTTATGAAAAATAATCATATTTTCCAAAACAAAAAAAGAATTAGTAGGAAGAGGGTCATGATCTTACGTTTTTGCTAATTTGTAATGTGTGGTTTAACGAGCCCTAGGTTCTCATACCTGCTTCTGCTTTCCACATCTGTGGCGGTAGGTGTTTTTGCCTTCAGAATATGAAGGAATCCCAGCCTCAAGCAGATAACTGGTTAGGAGAGGAATGTATTAACAGCCTCATTGGATAATTGTGGGTATTGTTCTTGGATTCCATATCCAAAATTGCCAAGTGTGGTGAGGTCTACAAAATTAGTTGCAATGTGCAATTGGAAACCATGTTCTGTAGATTGGTCCGTTACTTTGTGATGGTTTTCTTTTGCACCTCTTTGGCCAGGCTGAGCTCCATTCCCCAGAATTCTTGTTCTAATATATTTCTAGCAAGGGTGGGCTATAAGAGAGAGTCATTCAAGAAGGTGGAAGGTGGAAGGCAGCCATTTTGAGGCAGGCACACGTCCCCCAGCTGTTCACACAAACACTCTGAATAGGGGACCTCAGGTATCCCTGACCCCTTGGCCCATGTTTATTTTACTCCCTGAGAAGGGGCCCTGGATTCTTCCTTGTCAACACATCAGAGGCCATCAAAGCAGACATGGGTTCCAGCCCTTCTTCCTGCCTGTGGGTCCTAGCTATTTCTGGCCTTCCTTCCCAACCATCTGCTGGAGGGCTGCAGGCAGGCACCAGAGTCAGAACGGGCACAGCCTGTGACAGGCTGCTCAGCCAGCTCACTGTACCAGATGACTAAGACTTGCCTGTGAGAGTGTACGTACAAGTATGTACATACACACACGCACATATGTATGTCACTTGTCCTGCTCATCTAGTTGAACCCTTCAACAAAATACACACTTAGAATGCATATTTGTGATTTGACCCCCACAGATAGCTGAAAGAATGTGGGGTACCTTCAGGTTCCCACAGGTAACTCTTTGAGAACTGCTGGTATAAAGTATCTGTAAGGGAAAACAGGTGGCCTGCTGGGGCTGGACTTTAAAGGATCCCTAAAGGCCGGCATATGGACTTTGGACTCTTCCCTATAAATAAGGATTAAATGAAGATTTATAAAGATTTGTGAGTATCTTAAGATGACTTTGAATTGAGTACAGGAAGTTGCGAATAAGAAAGAGAATGAATGCAGGGAAATAACATTCAGGTGAGACGTGCTCCCCTAAGGCGCCTTCAGGGGCCTTCCACCTGCCGTGGTCCACAAATAAATCTCGACATCCAGTCCAATGGTCCAGTCCTGCAGGCAGGGACCCTGAGTCTTGTTTCTGACCTTCCCTGGACATCCTGCCCTTGGCTGCCACTCACATAGCTCCTCTGCACTTTCTCAAATCGGAATTCCTTCTTTCCCACTTTTCCCCTCCTTCCAAACGTGCTCCTTTTGTTGCCTTTGGACTGTTGGCTGCCGCGCCACACACTGAGTCGCCTGAGCAGGTCACCTGAGAGCAATCCCCGAAACTCTTTCTTCCCTCTGTTCCCCTGAGCATCTTCACCCTGTCAGGTGCAATGAATCCCCACGTTCTGTTGAACATATCTTCTCACTTTTTAAAAAAATCATCTTCCTCCCAAGGCGGGGAAAAAGTGGGCAAAAGACATGAAAAGAAGATTATTTCGAAAGAAGATACAAACAGGCCCAGCGCCTGTAGCTCTGTGGTTAGGGCTCCAGTCAGATACAATGGGGATAGAGGGGCCCCAGGTCTGCTAAACAACAATGACAACTACAACAACAACAACGAATCACCTTCCTTCCATTCCTGTCTCTCATTCCTCTCTGGTGCGAGCCCTCAGCATTTTCTACCTGGTATTTTGTAACGGCCTTTCTACGGTCTTGGGCTTTTCCTTCCTCTCTTCCTCCTTTTCTCCCCCTCCATCTCTCTTCTTTCCTCTTTCTCCGATTCTGTCTCTTTCAAACCCATCCTCCTCAATGTTGCCATGTGATGGTTCTAAAACATGACTTGGCTCACGTGACTACTTGCTAAAAATACTCCCGCGGCTCCCATTTGCCTTTACAATAGATTCCCAGCCCCTTAGCTGGGCACATGGGCTCAGAGGTCCTCCCTCTCTATTTCCAGGCTCATTTTTTGCCTGCCACTGTCTCTTCCCACCGCTGTCATGGTGGGCCGCCAGTCCTTGTTTCACACTATGTTATTGCCTATGCCGTCTGCCTTTCTCCACCAACTTCCTCACCCTAAACTTAAGCCCCAGTGTTCGTGTCCCATGCTTGGTGAAGCCTCCGAACCCCTGGGGGGATTGACTGCTCCTCGTAGTCATTTTACTACCCTCTGTAATGTATCTATTAATGTAGTGAACAGTCCTGAACTGTACACTTAAGAATGGTTAAGAGAATAACTTTTATGTTATATGTACGTTACCATGATTAACAAATTTTAGGTTATGAGAAATGACCCATATTGGCAGCAGGAAGAAAGGAAACAGATCAAGAAGGGAGTCAGCAAGCCATTGGAGGTTCCCGAGTTGAGAGGAGAAGGTGGCTTGCTCAGTCTGCTAGGTAAATAAATACTTTGCACAATTCTTTGGACATATTTTATATTCATTGTCACTTCAGAGCAAGATGATTTTCTCTTGGCTACCATTTATACTAGAACGAACATAGAGAATGGAAAATACACTCTGTGTATTTAAATAAATAAGTTCCTGGGGTAGCAAACACACATCCAATTAGCTGGCAGTATAATTTTACCAGTGCTTTTATAGAAGTAAAAACAAAGTTTAATGAAGGCAGTTCATGTTCCCTGAGCACACTGGAGAAACCGCGGTAGAGAACTTTGCCTTAAGAATGATCCGGAGTCTTCCTGATGAAGAAAGAGGGCAAGAGTGCCAACTGCATGCAGGGTGAGAGCAGTGACAGGGTATGTTGAACCGGCAGGATGAGAGACAATGCCTCCCCCAACTCCATGTGGCCAAGGCAGGCAGAACCTGCGGCCAAGAGCTGAATCAGCCTGAGCACCAAGAAGACTGAAGCCATGGGTTGGCTCCAGGAACCATCTGAGCAGCCTCTGCCTGGCACCGCTCCCGCCAATGGCCACCCAAAGAAAGCCACCTTTGCTCCCTGGGATCAACCCAGGAAATACCATGCATGTCTGTAACAAATGAAGTACCTTTGAGTGCCCCAAATTGTCATTGGAAAGTTTTGTCACACATTCTTAGCCTTGCTTGTTCTCGAGCAAACACACCTCCTGATGAGGCTGGAGTCGGGCTGACAGGTTCCTTGTCTCCAAGCTGGTGGGCTGGGTGTGCAGCTCACCCTTAGCCTGTTTGCTGTACTTAGTGCTGGAGAGGCAAGAAAGCCTAAACCGTATCAGACGTGGCACTGGCATGGAAGTGGCTCAAAAAAAGGTAGCCTAAAAATGAGAAGTCATTGCCTCTAGTTTTCACTCAAGACTAGAAAAATTCCAGTTCTTTCTTCACACTTTTCATTCAACCATCATTTAAAAGCACCTGCTATCTGCCAGCATTGTAGTGGGTACAGGCAAAACAATGAAAACAAAACACAATCCCAGAGCTCAGAGAGAAGGGGCGAGATGGGCACAACTGATGGTGGAACCAGGTGAAGCACGCGTCCTGCAGTCGTGGGGTGCATGTGCTGGCACCTCGCCAAGCCCAGGCCTCCCTCAATGCTTCAGCAAACCCGAGAGACACTGTTGTTATTAACAATCCCATTTTGTAGATCATGAAACTGAAGCCTAGAGGAGAGGACCATGACAGGGCGAAACTTGACCTTGGGTCCCAGACATTGGAAATCAATATCCCAGACAAAAGGCATGGCTATGGTGAGCAGAGACAGTATTCTTGGTAGCTGGCGGTTGGCCGGGCACCAGCAGGGAGCTGTGCTGGGCCTGGAATGCCAAGTCATGCGTTTTTCATTACTAATTTATGTACAGAGATCGGGCACCTTTCCTCACCATTCCTTGGGGATTTCACTTTTTCTTTGCCTAGAGTTAATCAAACTAATGCACTGGCCCTGATAGTCGTGCAATCATAGTCCCTAAATGCTTTCACACACGGCTGGCTTCAACAACAGCAAATTAACAATTCTGTTATCCACGGTGCCATCAGTGAGAGTCCGGTGCAGAACTGAAGGCTATTTCTGCTCAGATTAGCTTCCGAGGAATCTAGACCAGAGGACTCCGATCTGGGTGGCAACGCAACCCAGCAGGGCAACGTGCTCTGCAAGGCCCAGTTTAGATATCCCGGGAACTCCTTTCCCAGACCCAACAGGCAAAGCAAAGGCGCACCCCCACCGCTGGGCCTCACCATTCTCTCCAACTTTCCAGGAAAGAAATCCTGTCACCTTCACCAAGTTCCTTCTCCATCCAGACACTTCAGTGAGAAATGCGTTTTTGTGTATAATAAATTGCTTCTACTTGGCGGAAAATCATTTCTGGCTGTTATCTCTGTGATCGGTTACTTCTGCCGTTCTTTAATGGACTTCACCTGATTATACGGCTAGTCATTAAAAGCTTAGTCCCCAGTACAATGGTATCTTCTGTAGAGTGATCCATGAGAGCTTTATAGAGGCTTACCAGCCACAGCCTTAATTTTACTCATTCGTCTTAATTTTTTGTAATCATTTTTTGTAAAGAGGGTATAATGTCAGGCTTGCTTCCCTGCCTCTGACAGATCCAATCTAGCAGATAATTACCATAAGGAAATTGATGCTTTAGTGTGCGGGAGAGAATTTAATTTACTCAGACATCCTACAGTACAATGCATTCCAGAAGATATGAGGATTTAAGTTTTTAAGAAATTAAATTTTACTATTTAACATGATTACTTATGTTGAACATCATTAACTAGCTTTTTTAACTGTTTGAAATAATTACAAGCACACTTGCTGTGTCTAAAATCCAGAGTCTGCATTAAATATGGGTTAAGGATCCATGAAATGGAAAGAAAACCCTGCACTTTTTTTTTCTCCTTTCTCTCCAGTCTTCCAAAAATTGCTCTTTCAAATTTATGGAGGAGTTCTAGAAAGATGCCTTCTTTGAAAGATAGATATTCTTTTCTGCATGATATTTTAATGCATACTTGAAATAATATTTTTACTGGCCTGGTCTGTATTTTGTTTTTCATTTTGGGGGGGCGTATTTCTGAATTATGCCAATTAATTTGGCCTGGGGCAAAGTTACTGACATAAAGAGTGAGAAGAAAAAGGAAAGCATTTGGGGGAAAGTAGATGCCTTTGTAAAGGCATGGGTGTTCACAAAGAGGCGAAACACTTTCTCAGTGTTTCCTATTTTTTGAAGACCTGGAAGAAAAAAATAGACAATGCCAAGTGCATGCTCAAAACCACCGGAAAATTGAGAAACAAAAACAAGATGTAATATCAGCTCAAGTTCTTAGAAGAAAGGCCAGGTCTCCTCAGCCTTCGCGTGCGGCAGTGTCCCCAGGAGCCCCTGAGAGCCCGACATGTGCATAGAATTTCTTTTCTTTGGGTTCTAAACCTTTGTTAACTTGATTCCCAAGAGTTCCTCAATCCTTTCCTAAATGTGAAGTGAAACACTCAACAGGAAATTTCTGGACACAGCCAGCCCAGAAGTTCCCTTTATCCAGCCCTTCTGCCCAGTCACATTTCCTCTCAGGAGCCGGTGCCTCTGGTCCTGCGCCTGTTGCAGACCCTGTGACCGTTTGGGGAAGAGCCGGGGGATTGCCCAAGGGTCCCACTTTAAAATTCCCCTGTCCCCTCGGGGAGGAAGCTGGCGACTCTGTGGTGGTCCTGGTTTGAAGGGGCTTCTGGAATACCAAGTAGCAGGGTCTTTCAGAAGCTGGGCCCTCACGGTGTGAGGGTGGCCCCTTGGATTTCAGACACATCAAGGCCTGGAGAAGTTGGAACCTTGGATCATGAGTGTTGAAGCCTCTGAGAGAAAGCGTCATTCCATACGCTGGGAAGGTCATGGCAAGATCTTTTTTTAACTGTGATTATTACATATGGGTATGGTGCATTCTGTTCTCACTGACCAATCCCTTTTCCCCGGTGATTGCTCAATCATTTGTAACTTTAAATATAATTTGATTTGGGAATATACTCACTTGCAGTTCTGTGTGTTTCTTAAGTAGTAAGAGAGGAAAAAGGAAGTGAAGAAGCAGGCAATATAAAAATTGTAACCAGGTGGTCTAGGTCTAAAAAAGTCAAGCGATAAGGCTTGTGTGCCAGATAAAGTTATCGGCACCATCCATTTATCTCCTACAGACATCCTATGAAGTATACGTTCAAGTTCGTATTTCACGGGTGAGGATATTGAGTCTTAGGTTCAATATGGATGGGTCCATATGGATGCAGCTACCATTGCAGCTATTATTATTCAATAATAGGTAACAATTTCAGAGACCTTATTATATGCCAGGCCTGGTCCTAAGTATCTCACATTTATAACTCTCCTCTCTCTCTCTCTCTCTCTCTCTCTCTCTCTCTCACACACACACACACACACACGGGTGGTACTATACCCCATTTTACATTTGGAGAAACCAAAGCATGCAAAGAGGTGAGTGACAAGCCCAGAGTCTGACAGTCAGCAAGCAGCTAGGCTGGAAATTGAACTCATGATAGTTGATGACAATGTCCTTGCTTTTATCTACTGGTCTGTGCTGAGGTGAGAGCAAAGCCCTCCTCCAAGCCTACATCCATCTCCACTGTACCAAAGGAGATGTTAGCGATTGGTACTGCTTTGCTGAGTTCCCTTACAGTCACGATTCTAGGATCTACTCCACCATCCCCTCCACCACTCAGTAGCTTACTCGCCAACACCAACACTGACTGACACCTGCCACTTGGAAGAGGCCACACGAGGCACTGCAGATGCTAGATAAAAATAGTCATCTAAGAGAATATTCATTCATTCTTATCTGCCAAGAGATGCACATACTCCTTGTATCTGTGTGAAAACGTTCACCCTCCCAAGTCAGATCATGTTTTTCATTATGAACACCACATTGTTGAATCCCACAGGTCCTGGCTGCTCCTGTCCCAGTCCTCCCCCACCCTGACCACATGTGCATGAGCTGGGGCTTCCTCTTTCCATCCTGGCAGGCTCTTCCCAGTGTGGGCTCCTTACTTCTGCTCCAGGGAAGTGCAAATCACTCAGGCAATACACGTTAACCATCTCATTGCTCTACCAGTTTGCTAACTGTCTGAAAAGCTCCGTTTTATGTTCTAAATCTGCGCGGTATTTAGAGAGGGGTATCCTGCAATTTCTAACCTATTTAACATACTGACAATTAGTTGTCACTCCTCCAGATGGTCCAAGGCAGCTGATCCATGAACACTGAGACAAAGTTCTGCTCTGCTTGGGACCCACTGCCATGGAGAGCGGCACCTGTCAAGGGAAGGCATCAGAGGCCAAAGACTTGAATTTAAGCTTATAAAAAATACCACAAGGTAGTGCAAGTTATTACATCAAAGGTTATCCCTGTGACTTAACAGCTACACCAGAAGAAATGATGGGCTGGAGAAAGGTCATGTGAGGCCCAAGCTAGCCTCCCCCTCCCGAAAAGGAGCCTCCTGAAATGCGCCATAGCAAACGATGAGTTGAGTTAGCTGAATATTCATTCGCAACTAAAGTGCCTTGAGGTGTAGAAAATTGAAACCTTCTCTGAGTCTAGAATGGTCACTAAAAAAATGTTTAGGATTCAGGAGCGAAGGTGATTCCAGGAAGCTCCCAGCAGGAGATGACCAGTGGACATTCATTTGCACAGCTGATGAGGAACAAGTCTTCTCTGATCAGATTAGGTTAATGATAAATACCTCTAAGCGAGTAAGTCCCACCAGGTAGTGACTCCCATCTGCCTTGTCCCGTGCTCCATCCCCAGTACTGGGCAGAGACACAGGAACACAGCTCGTGCTTGGAAACCAGGAGCTGGATGAATGGGGGGTTGTGCAAACCCCAGTCGCTTATCATATGGCCTCTAGAACTTTCATAAGAGCTCAGACTTACAGGATCAGAATGTAAGGCGATGGAACCTGGAACAAACATCTTTGCCAAACTTTCTAAAGAAAGGAAGACTCACAGAGGGAAGTGGTTTTTCCCCAAAGCACACAGCGAGTCTGTGTCCCGGGCATGTCGGCTCCTAAGGGAATGCTTTTTCCACTAGAGGCTGGATCGTCACTCTCCGAGTCCATTCACTCCCTGCCCCCCCGACAGTCACTGTCACTGTGTTCAGGACCTCAGGGCACAGTCATGGGAGCGGAATCCGGCCCTGGTGCCCCAGGGAGAACTGCGGCTGCAGACGAACTTCCTTCTAAACTGTGCGGAGTTCATTGTTGAAATCTATTTGGATTTTACAGATAACATGTGCTGTAAATCTTGTTTTTCACTCACGAAAAAAACAAACTGTTTTGCTTTACACATGCAAAGTTCCCCTCAATCTTTTCTGGAGGCGAACGCTGGATTACATTCTAGGAGGAACCTTGTCCTGACTACACCAGATTCTCCAGAAAGTCACATTTAATGCCTGCCCCTCCCTGCCCCCCGCCCGCCCTGGCCCTGTGCTTCCTGTAGATAGGGACGAGTGTCTGCTCTGGCAGCAGATGGGATCACATGTGGAGTCACAGAGAGAGAAGATGAAACGGGGCCTTAGACCCAAGTCCCATTATTAGCCAGACTGGAAAGTCGAGTCTCAACCCAGTGATACTGGGGACCTTCTGGCTACTCCAGCCTGTGCCCCTTCTGAAGCTGGGATGTGAACTCTTGCACATCTGAGAGTGGTGCCGACTAGCACCCTCCAGACACGGTCCCTTGTCTCTTGAGTTAGCCACTCTCGGCTGTGTATCACGCAGCCTGCCTCAACCCCCTTGCCACGCGCACACGCCTGTGCATCCAGCAGGCCGTGACAATTCTCCCACTAACTAGGCCATCTCACCATCCCTGCTGCCACCTTCATCCTCATTGTGCCTCATCTGGGCCACTGCAGTAGCCATGGGGTTGATCCCACACCCAGGTATCTTCTCTGTGGCCCACCCCATCCCTCCAGGCACAGAGCCCTGTCAGCCTCCCCCCTGGGGGCCCCACCCCACCTGCCCCGACCAGCCATCCGGCCTTCCCTTTGCAGGGCCTGCAAGCCCCTCTCTGACACGGCGTGCCACTTCCCTCCTCTGGAGCCCCACTGCCACACCCTCACTGGGAACTCCGCTTGAGTAATACCACATGTGGTTCCCACAATGTGAAATGACCTTGAACTCCTCCCGGCTTTGGTGCACACTAGTTCATCAGCTAGCATTTTCATGTCTTCTGGATTCTAAGCAAATGCTGCTTCCTCTGAATGGGGGCCTTCTCTGGCTTTCCCAGTCAGACGTGGAACTTTCTATCTGTTGTTGGTCCACTGTAGAGGCCAGTGAACGCCCGTGGTCTGTAGTAGACTAACGAGATGTAAGCCCTGACCCTATTCCTGCATGGCCAAGGCAGGTAACACAGAATGGAAATAGTACTAAATTGTTAGAGTTTGCTGTGAGGATTTCTTTTCTTTTCTTTCTTTCTTTCTTTCTTTTTTTTCTTTTTTTTTTAATGAGACAAAGTCTCACCCAGTCTAGAATAGTGTACAATTATAGTTCACTGCAACTTCGAACTCCTGGGCTCAAGTGAGCCTCCTACCTCAGCCTCCAGTGTAGCTGGGACTATAGGAATGTATCACCATGCCTGGCTAATTTTGCAATTTTCATTTCTTTTTTTATAGATGAGGTCTTGCTATGTTGCCCACTCTGGTCTGGAATTCCTGGCCTCAAGCAATCCTCCCACATCAGCCTCCTGAAGTGCTAGGATTACAGGTGCGAGCCAGGCGGCATAGCCATTGGGAGGCTATATAGCACAATATCCAGCACATAGTATTCCAAATAATAATTACAGTAATAAACTTGTAGCATTGCCTTGTTTGCACCAAGAGATCCAGCCGCTTGCACCAGGTAACACCTTGTACTATTGCGTTGTTTGCACTAAGAGATCCAGCCGCTTCTACCAGGTAACACCTTGGTGTGAGAGGCTGGATCTTTCCATGCACATCTGGCCAGAGGGCAGAGCCCTGGCACATATGTGTTCTCAGTAAATGTTGGTTGTCAGTGAAGCGAGGCTTGGCTGCCTGATGTGAGGAGGTTTGGACACAAGTTCCACCTTGATGAACAGAAATGGGCCGACCTGAGAAGGGAGTGCCCTAGGTACCCACTCACCGAGCTCTCTGCCGCCCCTGGAGACCTGCAGAGCGCACCTGCAGAGCGCAGAACGGGGGGAAAGGCAAAGCGTCACCTTTCAGCTCTCGGTGATTCTCGAGGGCAGTTGCCTGTGAAGCTGGCAGCAGAGGCAGCGTGGACTGAGTTCTTGACAACTACAGGAATCACGGAAGGGGGAGGAGATTCAGGGAAATGGTCACCGCGGTGGGCTTCAAGTTCCTTGGGTGATGGGTTCCTCAGGCAAAGGGAACTGAAAAGGGCAGTGGTCATAGGACACAGCAAAACAGCTCTCAATACTGTTCTGGAAATCTGAAGAGTTCCATAAACTTTGACCAGAAGCAGAACTGACCTGCTGTCCCTGGAGAGCTTCCCATGGACCACAGTTTTCTGAGAGCCTGGGCCACAATGTAAGGTGAAATTTTAGCTCTGCCACTTAAGGGGCACTTCATATGTGACTTGGGGGGCCTTATTCTTAACAGCTTTGAACCCTGGTGTCTTCACATATAAAACAGCTCAAGAATGCCGATCCAGCAGCATTTACTATGAAAGAAGGTTTGGTAGAGCGCCTGCCTTATACAGCAAATGCAGTAGCTAGTGACTCTCAGGATATGTGTTCCACTTTCTGGAGCTTACTATGTATTTTAGATCCACTGGGAATCTACGAGAAGCTTGGCAAGAGAAAATAAAGATAACCTTCAGCGAGCAACTGCAAAAATGACAAGCTGCTGTATTGAGCTGTTTATGGAGGGCTGACTGTGCACCAGGCCCAAGCCAGGTACTTGATGTGCTGACTCATTTATATCCTCGCCACCCAAAGATTACAGGCCAAAGCATTCAAATGGCCCCTTTTTCCCCAGAAATTTTTGTGACTGGAGATACCAGATTGTGCATCCAAGCCTACTGGACAAGCGTTTTGTTAGAACCTCTCTGTACATTGATCAGCAGTAACGGGGTTAATGATGCTCTTATTCAAAGAGTCGCAATTATGTTTCAACATTAACACCCATTAAGATGAATGACAATGCATTATAAGTAGTGTTTCAATTTGAAATTGAAATTGTATCAATTAGCCTTTAAACTAGCCTAAATAAATTCCGTTTGGTAGCTCCCAAATTATTCAAATGCCATGATTTTGAATAAGAGATCTTTTAGAAGTTTTTTTTAAAATTCGGTTCTAAAGATTCATACTAATAATAATCATATCTGCTTCTATAATCTCTTGTCTTAAGAGAGCAGAGTACAGGGGCCATCAGCTGCTAAATCATCACAGTCTGATTGTGAGCATGGAGCAATTATGAGAATGATTGTTTCCCAAAGGGGGAAACAAACACTGAGGAACAAGGCCCCTCAGATGGTTGTGAAGGAACGTGATTTTTAAATCCCTAGCAGGGCGGGAGCATGATAATTTACTGGATCTGCAATGACCAGACATTCCAAGGCTCTTTGCTACCATCCATGGTGGGTCCTCCACCCCTGTGGCCAAGGGCAACAGACAGGCTGCACAGGGGGTGGCATCCCCATTCCATCCCTGCCCCACCTCACTTCCACTATGGTTTGTGCATGAGCGCACCTCCTGTTTGGGTGTGGGCACCAGGGAAGGCAGCAACCCGATCTCACTCATCTCTCTAGCTCCCTCCATCTCCCATTATCTAGAAAGCTGATTATGCTAGCCATGTATGCCGATTCTTACTACATAACTTCTTGATCCTTTCAGACGATGCTTCAGCACATCAAAGTTTCCAAACAGACAAGTGTTTAATGCAATGGTCTTAGGGGCTATGTCTCCCCCAAATTCCTATGTTGAAACCAGAATCCCAATGTGATGGCATTGGGTGGTGGGACTTTTGGGAGGCGGTGGGGAGGTCACAAGAGTGGAACCTCGTGAATGGGATTAGCGTCCTTATAAGCAGACACGTGACACTGTGCTTTCTCTCTGTTCTGCTTTCTGCCACGTGAAGATCCAACTGGAACCTCTCGGTCTGCAACCTGGAGAGGCCTCACCAGGATTGTAGATGGTTTTAGAACCAGAGAATCCCGCCCCCAACTCAGAGACACCAGTTCTACGGCTTGAACAAATAACTTCCCCTTAAAAATGAGGGTTAATACCTTTCATTCTCCCTTCTCCAGAGACAAGGTAGAATTGGCTGTTGCCGTAAGGTTGGGCTGACTGCTAAGCCTCTGGAAGTCTCAGGCCTGTTCATAAAGCAGGGCTAATGACTGTCACATTATCAGCACTGATGTGGAGCTAAATATGATATTTGACATGTGCCCAGCATATAGCAGGCCCTCAGGTAACAGACCAATACTCGATAAACAAAACTTGATCCATAGTCGGGCGTTGTGGCGGGAGCCCACAACGCAGTGGAGCCCAGGGCTTAGGGCATGCTACTGGGAAGCCAGGCTGGCTTTCTGAAACAGCTAGCTGTCTCTGACCATGAGTGGTGGCCCCATGCTGGGCATTCCTGGTTTCTTGTGACCTTGACAGGGACAGGACATCTGAAAGTTTGCAAATGACTCAATAACTCAGGCTCAGGAAGGAATAGGACTTGGTCTCCATTCTTGTTTCTGCATTTTGAGGCAGTAGGTACCAGAAATGGCAAGGCTTAGGGGTTAGAAAACATAGTAGTACCAGCTACTCGGGAGGCTGAGGCAAGAGAATCACCTAAGCCCAGGAGTTGGAGGTTGCCGTGAGCTGTGTGACACCACGGCACTCTACCGAGGGTGATAAAATGAGACTCTGTCTCTAAAAAAAAAAAAAAAAAAACTTGATTAGATCTGTGAAACATTATCATAGCTCTATTAATTTTGTGAGGTCATAAATATAGTATCGCTTGGCTAAGATGTAAAATGGAAAAGATAGAAAAACGGTGAGTGCTTCTTCCTTCAGAGGACCTGAAGCCACTGCCATGACCTCTCCCATCTGCTGCCCCCTCTGTTGTAAAGCACATGACTAACTAAATAGATTGTGTGTTGGGAAATTGGGGTAGATTTTATTTGACAAGTCTTCTCACTGATGTCTCGGAATATACACGCATAAGCATTCACATTTCATCATTATGTCAAATGGAGAAGTTAAAGAAATTAGTATATAAGAGCGCTGGGCTTGCCCTCCCTCATTTAAAAGTTGTGTAAGGAGGGGGTCATTGTTCTCCTTGGTAACGTGGGGCTTAGTAATGGCCCAGTGGTGGAGGTCCCGGAGGACGGATTAAAATAGTGTGCGTGAGAGCGCTTTGGAAACTCTAATGCCCCATGCAGAAGTGTTACTGGTCTGACCAGTAAAAGGCTCTTCAGGACTTCCCGGGTGATGCCCACTATCTTCAATCCACCCATAGCTAGGAGGAAGATGCCATATTGAGAAATTCTTTTCTCTTTTCTTTTCTCATTTTTAAATTTCAGATGAATATGAGGGTACAGACAATTAGGCAACATTGTGTTTGTCAGGCAGAGTCCAAGTTGTGGTTGGGCCCCTCACCCAAGAGGTGTGCTCTGTCTCCTCATTTCAGAGAGTCGGAAACCCTTAGACCAGTGTTCTTCAACCTTTTATTTTTTATTTATTTTTTTTTTGCACTTTAAGTCGGGGCCAGGCTTGAACCCGCCACCCCCACTATATGGGACCGGTGACCTACTCCTTGAGCCACAGCACCACCCTGTTCTTCAACCTCTTTTACCTCACAGCAAACTTGAACCTATAGTGAAACTTCTGCAGCACACTCAAAAGAGCATAAAATAAATATATATACTTAACTGTGCTTGAACTTCTTTCAAAAATATTTTAATTAATGATCTTTAAAAAGTTAGGGAGTGTACCTAAGACCCCACACAGCACATCGGTGTTCCGCGGCAAGCACTTGCAAATCCCTGCCTTACAGGTGAGAGGAAAAGTCTCCCCTCCCCCACACCCTGTGTGAGCCCTCCTGTTGGAAAATGAACAGGCTCGGTCTCCCCCCCACCAAGTGTCATCTGTTGTGTCCTAACCCACCCCTTCACTAGCGTCTGGTTCCAGCCACTGCTGGCAGCGAGCTTCCTGCAGAGGTCGCAGAGATCACTCATCTGAGCCAACTTGGTGGTGTTGGAGCCTCAGAAGGGACCCAGGGAGCAGCAACAGGGGATTAAGGCCGGCGCGGTGGAGCCCAGTGTCAGGGCATGCTGCTGGGAAGCCAGGCTGGCTTTCTGAAACAGCTGGCTGTCTCTGACCATGAGTGGTGGCCCCACGCTGGGCATTGCTGGTTTCTTGTGACCTTGACAGGGACAGGACGTCTTGGAGTTTGCAAATGACTCGGTAACTCAGGCTCAGGAAGGAATAGGACTTGGTCTCCATTCTTGTTTCTGCATTTTGAGGCAGTGGGTATCAGGAATGGCAAGGCTTAGGGGTTAGAAAACGTAGCCTCAAATACGGCTTCATCACCGACACAGAAAAGTCCGTTGGCAAATGGTACCCAAGATGATGACGCTTCGTATTAACTGGTTGTCACTAAAGAAATGGTTAAGTGTTGTTAATTTGCTATGTTGTTAATTTGTTACTTTATCTATTCTGCATTTGCCTTCTTATAAACTGATGGGGCTACTTTCTCTACATGCCTTTTTCCTTGATATTTGAAAACAGTAATAAAAAAAATTCTGATGTGTTTTAACACTTTCCAATTTTGTCTTTTCTCCTATCTTCCCCCAAGCCTTAATTGACCCTGTATTATTCTCTTGCTCCCGTCATTTCCCATTTCCAATATAGTTCCAGGCGGGTAACTCTACAGCTGCTGCTGAACCTGTCTCACCATAAATACAATTTGACTAACTATTTCCAAGCAGCCAGTAACGTGAGAAGGGAGGTGATCCCTGCTTCTCGTCTCGCTGAACCCCTCATCGTGAACAGCGGCACTGAGTGAAATGGTAATATTATTTTGCTTAGATTTCAGACAATAAAAGCTTGATCGTCAACCTGGAGGCCTGTTTTCAGACTTGCCCCTTCTCTTTGCTGATAGATAAAAAGGTCACAGCCACTACAAGGAGAATGATGTGGGCACAGGACAAAGGATCCCTGGAACCCGCGCCTAATCCATGCAGCTTTGTGCAGGGTTGTCTTGGACTACAGAGCTAGGGAGACTCAAAGAGGAGCAGAGACTTGATTTCCCGTCCCGGGGCACCACATGGAGGCGGGCAGGGCAGTGTCCAGGAGGGAAAGAGACACGGCAGAGAGTAGGCAGGCTCTTTAACACTCACTTAACACGTGCAGGGGGCACACGGGAAATCCCTTCACAGGACAAGAAAACTGGCCCTCCGTCAGGCTTTCTGTAGATTGCGACAATGGTCTGTTAGCTGTGTTCGAAGAAGCAAAGCCATTTTTATATATTGCAGTAGAAAAAAATGGTGTTTATATCTGTATGTGACCTGTTTCATCAGGTTGAAGTACAAATAAAAGCAGACTGTTCTCTTCCTAATTGTGTGAGCCTTCAACTTCCTTTATGGGCCAGGTCTGCATTTCCCTGCTGAGGTTCCCCTGGTCCCAGGGGTCAGTGTGGCCTCCACGCAGCAGGCAGGGAGGCAGGGAATGGGATCCATGGTGGGCTTGCCATCCCTGTTACTCACTGCTGGGTTCTGCCCATCCGCTCTCCGCCATTCAGACCGCAGCGTGCCCACACCTGCCCCACGGTCAGGGACGTTTTGGCACTTCTGGGGGGGCCTGCCGTCAGCTCCTGCTGAGTTGGCTCCTTTGCTGCACTAGAGCTAAGTTAAACTCCAGTTACAGAAGCTTGAGGTCGTCACCCACCCACCCGCCATGCCTTGGACTCCTCACCTTGATTGGCCCATGGCTTCTCCCCAGGCCTCTGCACCCCCAGGAAGGGGCCATGTTTAGAGACAAATGTAAAGATTCACTATGCCCTTCTGCATTGTAAGACATTCTGCCTAAATTACACTTTACTTACAAAGGGGGTCTTTTCCAACGTGAATATCTGCCTCTGCCACATGAGGCTATGGTGGAAATAAATGAAAGACACCATTAAACACTAGTGCTCTATCACAGGGGCACCCTTCACCCTTGGGGAACATCATTGAACACTAGTGCTCTATCACAGGGGCACCCCTCACCCTCGGGAGACTCCACTAAACACTAGTGCTCTATCACAGAGGGAGCTTCACTCTCGGGAGACACCATTAAACACTAGTGTTCTATCACAGAGGCACCCCTCACCCTCGGGGGACTCCATTAAACACTAATGCTCTATCACAGGGGCACCCCTCACCCTCGGGAGACACCCTTCATCCTTGGGGACACCATTAAACACCAGTGCTCTATCACAGAGACACCCTTCACCCTCAGGAGATTAAACACTAAAGCTCTATCACAGAGGCACCCCTCACCCTCGGGAGACTCCATTAAACACTACTGCTCTATCACAGGAACACCCCTCACCCTCGGGAGACACCTCTCACCCTCAAGAAACGCCATTAAACACCAGAGCTCTATCACAGAGGCACCCTTCACCCTCAGGGGACACCACTAAACACTAGTGCTCTATCACAGAGACACCCTTCACCCTTGGGGAACATCATTGAACACTAGTGCTCTATCACAGGGGCACCCCTCACCCTCGGGAGACTCCATTAAACACTAGTGCTCTGTCACAAGGGCACCCCTCACCCCCAGGGGACTCCATTAAACACTAGTGCTCTGTCACAGGGGCACCCCTCACCCTCGGGGTACTCCATTAAACACTAGTGCTCTATCACAGGAGCACCCCTCACCCTCGGGGGACTCCATTAAACACTAGTGCTCTATCACAGGGGCACCCCTCACCCTCAGGGAGCTGTTCCGAGACTCCGCCTGCAACTTCAGATAGTACCGAGCCCTAAATAACAAGGTCCATTTCCTGTAATATGCACCTGTGATGAAGTTTAGTTTAGAAACTTGGCACAGTGAGAGGTAACAACAATAACCAAAAATAAAACGGAACAATTATAACAATATGGCAACATCACTGCTCTCACACTTTGGGGCTTTGTTAATAAACTAAAGGTTCCTGAAATATCAGCACTGAGATACCAGCGGGGCAGCTATGATAACGAGATCGCTCCTAAGGGACTCTAGGAAGGGGAGTGTAGGTGTCCGGGGTCCACTGGGCAAAGGATGATCTTTGCCCGGGGCAAGATGGAGTGACACCCTATCTCATTACACTCCTAGGTTAAAGCTCATGAATTGTTTATTTCTGGAAAAGTCCATTTAATATTATCAGACCATGGCTGACCATGGGTAGCTAAAATAGAGGAAAGCAAAGTGCAGGTGAGGGTACAGGGTGGAAGAGAAAGCGAGGATGCTTCTTGGCTTCCCCAGCCTCCCCAAGTCTAGTCGATCTATCTTCACATCTTATATTTGTCCCATGACACTCTGGGAGCTTCTGTGTTGCAGTCCCAAGGACTTTCACTTGGATGGAGGCCGTGGCTCCTCGGCTGCTCTCCACTCGCGGATGCTTGGTCCACCCTTGGCTTTCCACCAGTTCAGCCTCCCTGAAGGCGATCCCAGCCTCCGTGCCACTCTGTACTGCACTTCCCATTAACGTGGCGATTCCTGCAGTTCCCTCTGTATTTTGACCTGAAGCAAGAAGTTTTGATATGAACATCACGTGGCAGCCAGTGGGCGTGATGACTCTAACGCAGTCTTGGAAGGAGAAACCTCAAACCGTGATCCTCATACTCTCCCTCCTCTTAACGGGCATCGCCCATAAACGTCCGGGACCTGGAAGCGCTAGTGAGAACCGGCTTTCCCCTTGTTCGGGTTGTTGGCAGAATGCAGTTCCTATAGTTGAAGGACTCAGGTCCCCGTTTCCTTGCTGGCCCCCATCGAGCGCTATTCTGGCCTCCCAGATGCCACCGGTCCCCATGCTCCCAAGTGGCCCTTCCAGCCATGGACTCAACCCCCGCCCAGATGTCAATCTGCCCACGTCCCTCTGCCTCGGGCCTCCTGACTCCAGCCAGAGGGCAGGCTCTGTTTTTAGGGGTTTGTTTGAGTAGATCTGGCCCACCTGGATAATCCAGGATCATCTTGCTATTTTAAGGTCATGGGTTAGTAACCATAATTGCAGCTTCACAGTTCCTTTTGTCATGTAATAAATTATAGTGACAGGTTCCAGGGAACTAAGGTACAAACATCTCTGGGAGCTGCTCTACCTGTGTCAGAGAACTTACTGACATCGAATGGGAGAATTACACCCAAGGCCTATGTACTACTGGCTCCTAGTGCTACTGTTGGAATCAGTTAAAATTCTCACTCTAGCATCGCTTTCCACACAAAATTTTCATAATAGCTAAATCAATTCTCCTTGTACACACACATACACACACAAGCTGCAAATTTAATTCCCTTGGGGCTTGGTGAATATCATGGGCCCTATAATTGTCAGAACTGGCTTTTCCTACTTCCCCAGGTTAATTATTCCAGTGACATTAAGGTGATGAAAACACTGGACATCATCTCCAAGAAAGTGTGGAAACAATGAAACAATTTCTACACAATTTCGGAGATTCACGATCCCAGGTGGACCACCACTGCTGGAGCCCAACCTTCCCAATGCACAGATAGAGTGAGCTCAGAGCTCTGGTGCACCCGAGGCCTCTTGCTAGCCCACATGGGTTTCCGTGTGAAAGCCCCGGTGCCCCAACTTTTGGCCTGGGGTTTGCCTACACCACACGGATCACTTTCCCAGGGGTAATATCCCAACAAGGCGGACAGCCCAGGGAGAGGCGGGGATGCTGGAGGGTCGTGTGGGAAAAAGAGAGAGGAACATGAGATAAAATTCAGGGAAAATGCAAATGAGCATGAGAGGACAAGCCCTGGTCTGTGCAGGGTTCTCCAGGAAGCAGGGCTGACAGGGTGACCCGTTCATACAGAGGGTTTATTTCAAGGAACTGGCTCATGAGAATGTGGGATTTGGCGAGTTTGATATCTTCGGGACAGGCTGGCAAGCTGGAGATACAGGGACACTGCAGTTCAAGTCCAGGGCTGTCTGGAGACAGGAACCCCTTCCTCAGGGGTCTCAGGCCTGTTGAGACCTTCAACTGATTGTATGAAGCCCACCCACGTGGCAAACGGAATCTGCTTTCTTCCACGTCTACAGTTTTAAATGCTAATCTCAACTAAAAAGTAACTTCACAGCAACTTCTAGACCCGTGTTTGACTAAAACCTGGCCCCTGTAGGGTAGACAAGTTGACACATAAAACTCGCCATCACACAGGATGAGGGCATGGACACGTCACTCTTCCTGCAGGAGGCCTCCGTGATTAACCTAGGGGGGATGTCCGTTCCCCGAAGCTGTGCTGTTAATGTTTAAACTTGCGGCAAATTCCCGTCCTGACTGCTTGTTTTCTGGGCGGCCCTTCTCATTCCCCTGGGGGGCCACACACTTCTGCCTCTCGGCTTTCCCAGTTCACACTAATCGTCATGTGATGCTGTCGTAAGCTTGCTTCTCCACTAGTGTTATAAATGAATAAACCTTGGTCCTAGGACATCTTGACACCAGGTCTACACTAGATTTCCTTTAGAAATGCGCCTGAGTGGTGAACATGACTGGGTGACCCAACGGATTCCAACCTTCCTGCCTTTTCCACGTTCTCAGAATGAGTCCTAGGTTGGCAGTAGCTTCCTGGGAGTTGTACGTCCCTCAGATCCAGACCCGTCCGCTCTGTCACCCTCCAGGTTTCCAGACGTCCTCAGGCTGCTTTTAGCGAGATCACTATCAAAGCTCATCCCTTTCATTCTCAAAGAGCAGCTAAAGTCATGACTGTCACTTCTAACAGACGCGCCTCAGGTTCAAGGCCACTGTAAGAGGATCATGATGTAGAAAGGAAAACTCAGGCAAATGAAATCTAGAAGCTGGTGTCAGCTACCCAGGCTGCTAAGGTGGCTCAGCGTCACCCCATCAGGGTGCTTCCCAACAGCCACCACGTTCAGCCCCCTCCTGCCTCCTCAGGACTTGGCCTGCACACCCCTCCCCACCTCCACCCACCATTCACAGCCACAGGGTGGGCTTCACACTGTGCCCCTCCACCGGCACACGTGCATGCTGCCTCGAGGGAGACAGAGCTCTC
Source organism: Perodicticus potto (assembly GCA_963574655.1). NCBI lineage: Eukaryota > Metazoa > Chordata > Mammalia > Primates > Lorisidae > Perodicticus > Perodicticus potto. The sequence goes on along the minus strand of CAUYRH010010927.1, from coordinate 4,965 downwards.
TCTGTTACCCACTGCACAGTCTCTTAGCAAATTGCCAAAACTCAGCAAATTGCTTCATCCTGAGAACAGAGAAAGAACACGGCCCAAAGACTGATCCCTATTTGAAAATAGCTCTTTTGGAAGTTCCTGACCCACCTAGATGCGGGATCCCGAGGGCTGTGCTCCAGCCTAGGAATTAGGCGCTAGGAAGCTCACTTGGGCATCTCTCCTCGGGTGGAGAAGGATCCAAAAGGCTCAAGGGGCCGGTTCTTGGGTGTGAGTCATGTCGCCAAGCCCAGCGCAGGTGGGTGACAGGATCAGAGCTAAGCTGTGACTCAGCCACCTGCCCTCCACCGGCACCTTCAGCTCTGCCTGGTGGGAGTATGAAAATGGCCTTCAAAGCCATCACTGTGACTAATGCTGGGAGTTGCCTCGAGCCTTGGTACTTTGTTTTCCAGAGGAAAGTGATGTTTTGATTCTGATTTCTGTTTTCAGATCAAAATAAGTGCTGGCTATGTAAATTGAGTTCGCAAACCTTACATAAAATTTCCAAATTATTGAGTCACAGAAAAAGGAAATAAGATGCCAAGTTTTTCCTATCTCTTTGTGATAGAGAATATCAGATGAGTAATTAAAGATTTTTCCTTCATAAATTTTGAAAGGAATAGAAATGGGTTAATCTTTTATGGGACACGAAGTCCTTAGTTATAATCATTGATTTTATGGAGGGAAACATGAACGAGAGTTTTATCTCTCCATCTCCCATTCTGAAAGAGTTCCCTAGAGCAAATGTGATTACCATTCTGCCACCAATAACAGTCTGTAAAGATACAGTTTGCAGGGATGCAATGTCTCAAGTACTTTCATAGATAGACATCTTTTCAAAATGCATGTTAAGTGAAAAGACAGAAGGTTGATTCTTCTTGTTTGCCTATCTGCTTTGTGAGGGCAGAAAGACAGTCTCTATCTTATTTGCTACACTTGATAAACACTCCCAAGATATTTATTAAATAAATGAATGAAAAGTGATAGATTTTCAATGGATACACATAATGACATATGCTTTCTTTTTTGTTCTCTGTTTTTTGAACTTAAAGCTTCATTTCTTGAGGACAGAAAGGGTCTCTTTTCTGGTCTGCTATGCGTCCAGCCTTACCTTCATGTCAGTTCCAGCGGGATGCTGCCCAGAGCCAGGCGGGCCTGCTCCTCACTTCTGAACGGCCCACCCTCTCTGTTCCATCACGTTTGTCTGCCCTGTTGCCGCGGCCTCAAATCTCACCATCCAAATCTGACTTTCTACATCTCACTCACTGTCTGATGCAAGTTCATGTTTTTCTCTCTCCTTTGATTTGCATACAGTGTTTTCATTCATTGTTGGGGCCTTTGTTCCTGTTGTCCTCTGCTGACCGCCAGGCATTTCACCTACATGGCATCTTAGACCTGGCACAGGAAATGCTTGCCAGGCCCATGTCACACATGATGTGGAGGGAGCTGGCAAGTCCCATTCTGTGAGCACTGGACAGAGGAAAAGAGACTGTTCTTGTGTCCTTGGGGTCCTTTAGACTGGGCCTTGAATGGTCAGGAGGGCCTGGCCATGTGAGGAGAGCAGCAAGAGCACCCCAGACAGAGCGGACGGTGGGAGGACAGGTAGGGAGCAGGTGTGTTCTACAGCAGGGGGGGCACGTGGACTGCAGGTAGTGCTGTGTAAAGGGGGACTTCCTGTCACGTGTTTTCTGTTTAATGGAGGAATTTAAGCTTTCACACCTTATGGTAAGCGCTCACATCTCCTTTAGAAAGGAATTATTTCTGATACTTCTGAAACAGAGAGGGGGAATGGGTAAGTGCTGACTTGCCCATGTATTATCTGGGCGGTTGCTGCATAAATTAGCCCATCTTCTCTGAGCTTCCAGGTCTCCTGGGGTGAGATGGAAGTCTCACCACCCCTTTCGTAGGACTGTGTCTACACGCGATGCGATGGAAAGGCTCCTGCCTGGGCCGGCAGAATGTGTGGCAGACAATCCTTCCCACAACAGCCCAAGTCTCCGGACTGTGCTGCCTGATACAGAAACACTGGGAAAAGATGCTGGTTCAGCCCTGATAAGCCAGCAGGGAGGCCAGATGTCGTTTCTGAGGTTTTGTAAATGAGTGGAACTTTTTATGCAGGAAAACAAGGTAAAAATTTCCCAAGGGGTTTCTACGAGATTTCCAGCACTTCCTAAATTAGCCTTGACCAGTAAAACCACGAGAGAAGACTTCCTGGCAGGGCTTGGCACTTCCATTTCCAGTCCCAACCGAAATCAGGAAGCATTGAGACAAGTAATAATTCAAGTCTTCAGTTGGCTTCCAAAATTATCCACATTTGGGTCCCTTGGCATTTGTACCAAAGGTCGGGAGTTACTCTGATGTCATCTGTTCCCGGTTATTGACTTCTTTTTGACTGAACCCACTGCAGACTCACTTCTAGCTGATGAAGACATTATAAGTTTTCCTCCCCACCCCCACACCTGCTGAGTGTGCCTCCCTGTGACAGGCAGTTTCATCGGCGGCCTGAGGTCGTGCACCATTAACTTGGAAAGAAACTTTAAAAATCTTGTTCCTTGGATTCAAACCACCTGAATACATTTCTTAGCTTTGCCACCCCTTAGCTGTGTAACCTTGAGAAAACCACTGAAATTTACTAAGTCTTGGTTGATTTCCAAGTCTATGAAATGAAGAAGCTCCACACCCATTAGAATGGGCTCCTACAAAACAAACAAAAACCAGAATATAAGAAATGTTGACAAGGAGGTGGAGAAACTGGAATCCTCTTGCATTACTGATGAGAATATAAAATGTGGCTCGGTGCCTGTGGCTCAACGGGCTAAGGCGCCATCCACGTACACCTGAGCTGGCGGGTTCGAATCCAGCCTGGGCCCGCCAAACAACAATGATGGCTGCCACCAAAAAATGGCCGGGTTTTGTGGTGGGCGCCTGTAGTCCCAGCTACTTGGGAGACAGAGGCAGGAGACTTGCTTGAGCCCAGGAATTGGAGGTTGCTGTGAGCTGTGATGCCACGGCACTCTATCCAGGGTGACAGCTTGAGGCTCTGTCTCAAAAAAAAAAAAAAGAGAATATAAAATGTGCAGGCACTGAATATAAAAACAGTATGGAGTTTCCTCAACAAAAATTAAATATAGAATTACCATCCAATTGGGCAATGCCATACTGGGTGTATACGTATGCCTAAAAGAATGGAAATCAGGGTCTTGAAGAGATATTTGTACATCCATAGTTACAGCGGCATTAGTCCAATAGCCTAGTGGATGGACGGATAACAAAAGATGGATGAATAAACAAAACGTGACAAATACACACTATGGGATATTATTCAGCCTTAAAAAGGAAGGAGTTTCCGACAGGCTATTACCTGAATGGACCTGAGGGCCTTATACCAAGTGAGAGAAGCCAGTCAGCAAAGGCCCAATCCTGTGTGATTCCACTTACCTAAAGCACTTTCATTAGTAGTTAGAGTCATAGAGTCTGAAAGTAGAAAGTTGCTTACCAGGGGCCCTGGGGATGGGGCACCAGTGGTAAATGAGGATGGAGTTTCAGCTTGGGAAGATGAAAAAGTTCTGGAATTGCTGGATATGACGATCTCACACAGTGTAGATGTACTAATGCCACATAACTATATGCTTCTCTTTCATCATAATTAAGCTTGTTTTTTTTTTATTGTTGGGGATTCATTGAGGGTACAAACAACTGGATTACATTGATTGCACGTGTTAGATAAAGACCCTCTTATAATTGTGTCCTGCCCCCCAAAGTTGTACCACCCACCATGACCCCCCTTCCCTCTCTCTGCTCTCCCCATCCCCTGCCCCCACCCCCTCCCTCCTTCCCTCTCTCTACTCTTCCCCATTCCTCACCCCTCACCACGTACTAGGTCAATATTGTCCCCATATCAGAATTGAGTACATAGGATGCTTGCTTCTCCATTCTTGTGATGCTTTACTAAGAATAATGTGTTCCACTTCCATCCAGGTTAATACAAAAGATGGAAAGTCTCCATCATTTTTAATGGCTGAATAGTATTCCATGGTGTACATATGCCACAGCTTGTTAATCCATTCCTGGGTTGGTGGACATTTAGGCTGTTTCCACATTTTGGTGATTGTAAACTGAGTAGCAATAAGTAGTCTAGTGCAAGTGTCCTTATGATAAAAGGATTTTTTTCCTTCTGGGTAGATGCCCAGTAATGGGATTGCAGGGTCAAATGGGAGGTCTAGCTTGAGTTCTTTGAGGGTTCTCCATACTTCCTTTCAAAAAGGTTGTATCAGTCCCACCAGCAGTGTAAAAGTGTTCCCTTCTCTCCACATCCACGCCGGCATCTGCAGTTTTGAGATTTTGTGATGTGGGCAATTCTCACTGGGGTTAGGTGATGTCTCAGGGTGGTTTTGATTTGCATTTCTCTAATAATTAGGGACAATGAGCATTTTTTCATATGTTTGTTAGCCATTCATCTGTCTTCTTTAGAGAAGGTTCTATTCCTCCCTCTTGCCCAGTGACATAAGGGATTGTTGACTCTTTATGTTGATTAATTTCAGTTCTCTGTAGATCCTAGTTATCAAGCTTTTGTCTGATTCAAAATATACAAATATCCTTTCCCATTGCGTAGGTTGTCTATTTGCTCTGGTTGTTGTCTCCTTAGCTGTGCAGAAGGCATGCAGTTTAATTAAGCCCCATTTGTTTATTTTTGTTGTTGTTGCAATTGCCATGAAATTCTTCCTCATAAAGTCTTTCCCCAGGCCAAAAGCTTCAAGTGTTTTCCCCACAGTTTCTTTGAGAATTTTTTATTGTTTCATGCCTTAGATTTAGATCTTTTATCCATCTTGAATCAATTTTGCAATGCTTTATTTGAGTGACTCTGCTTTCTGCAATGCTTTGAGCAAAGATCAATTAAGAACAGCCAGGGATGTGGGACTCAATCACGGTAGTTGTAGGCTC
>CAUYRH010010923.1:0-15541 GCA_963574655.1 Perodicticus potto | reverse complement strand
TTTTTTTTTTTTTGAGACAGAGCCTCAAGCTGTCACCCTGGATAGAGTGCTGTGGCATCACAGCTCACAGCAACCTCCAATTCCTGGGCTCAAGCGAGTCTCTTGCCTCCGCCTCCCGAGTAGCTGGGACTACAGGTGCCCACCACAACGCCCGGCCATTTTTTGGTTGCAGCCGTCATTGTTGTTTGGCGGGCCCCGGCTGGATTCGAACCCTCCAGCTCAGGTGTATGTGGCTGGTGCCTTAGCCCGTTGAGCCACAGGCGCCGAGCCTCTACCCATATTTTTATGGTGGCACTAAAGCAGAATAAAAATGCTTAAGAGAAGGCAAATGGTTACTGTATACAGCAGGGTTTCCCTCTTGCTTGTATTAATAAAGATTAAACATAATGTTCAGGGCTTTGTATATGTGTGTGTCATTTTAATATCCCAGAACTAGCAGTGCCAGAGATATAATAGGTACTTAGTAAATGTTGCTAAACCAAATTATCCTTTTAAAATTAAGAGCTGCAGTTTAAAGAATTTTAATTTTTTTAATTAAAAAAAATTAAATTTAAATTTAAAAATTAAAATAAAATAAGAGAATAAATTCTTAATAAATTAATTAAATAAAATAATAAATGAGAGAATAATTCTTAATAAATTAATTAAATAAAATTTAAAATAAAAATTAAATTTAAATTAAATCTTTGCAAGATTTGTTATAACTTAAGTGTTAACTCAGATTTAAATGCTCAATAATAAAGGAAATAAATGGAATTTCAGAATTGGAAAGTCCTTGTAAACCTTATGTAATCCAACATTCTGGTGTTTTTTGTTTTTGTTTTTGTTTTTGTTTTGGCGAGGTTCAGGCCAGGTTTATTGAAAGGGGCAGTGACCCACTTCATTCTGCTGCTTTTGCTAATTTGAGATAAGAGATCTTAGTATCAAAGAATGAAACCACAACTCAATATTAAAAATGAAAAAGATAGCATTTGCTAAGTAAGTAAAGGAGAGATTAAACATAGGTTCATTGAGTAAAAGAAACTGATGATGTAAAATGGGGTTTTGAGAAGAATTTGGGGAGGGGCAGGATTATACTATTTAAAGAGTGTGAGTGAGTTGGAAATCACTTAGAAGCCTATTCAGTCTAATGGATTCTACTTGGGACTAGGTTACTTTCAAAGAATGTTACTGTTACTGATTGCTTAGTTTTCAAAGTCAAGTTTACTGAAACAAATTGTCATTGATAGATTAGATTTAAAACTAGTTCTGGTAGTTACTTATTACGGTTAAAGACCAATCTTTTTTACGATTGGAGACTTCATTTATTCTTTTTGTGTGTGTGGCTTTTGGCTGGGGCTGGGTTTGAACCGGCCACCTCCAGCTTATGGGACCAGCGCCCTACTCCTTTGAGCCACAGGCGCCACCCGAGACTTCATTTATTCTTATAGCACTTAATGAATAGAGATACAATATATACACATGTGTTTCTATATATTGCTATCAATGTGTATGTAAGAATATAACTTTGAACATTTTTCTTAAGCTTTTCTGATTTTGATTATGAATTTTAGTAGATTTGAGGAGACTGGCATGTTAACATTGATTACATTCACTGAAAACTTAAATGGGGGCCAGGTGCAGTGGAGATACCCTGGTGTTTTGGCAGGCACCTGTAGTCCCAGCTACTTGGGAGGCTGAGACAAGAAAATCACTTGAGCCCAAGAGTCTCAGGTTGCTGTGAGCTATGATGTCAGCGCACTCTACCGAGGGCAACAAACTCTGTCTCAAAAAAATGAAACTTAAATGGGGACCTTTTTAAAAAAGATTATTTGGTTAATCAGGAGATGAACAGGAGTCTGCAGGAACCACAATGCCCTATAACTAGGATTAGGAATATTTTGATGCCTTTTCCTTGATTACTCTGAAGGAATTTGTAAAATTTCTATAAACCTAAAATACTGTGTTCTGTCCTTCAAAGAATTATGTTTTCTCTTATTTATTCATGAGCATGTTAACATAAGGAGTGGATGTATTTAAGAATTGCAAAATGCTTTGATAAGAGAGGTATTTAAAGATAAATTTTCTTTTTCTTTTTCCTTTATAGTCAATTGGTGTCAACATTGGTTTGAATATTTTCCTAATCCTCCTGTCAATATTCTTAGTATGATAGAAAATGTTTTGGCATTTCATGACAAGGAACTGCTACAACATTTCATAGGTCGTGATATAACTTCCCAGGTAAGAGATAGAAGGCTTTTTAGAATAATATAACTATTTTGGAAGTTAACATTTTTTCTGGCATAAATGAAACAGTATTTTCTTGAAGGAGTGTAATGAAAAGCATTCTACATTTTACATTTTTAACAGTATTTCATTCTTTTTCTTCACTTAACTGCCTTCCTGAAAGTCTATAAAGAAGGGTCCAAATTAAGGTAGTTCTTTTCATAATTATGTATTTTTTTTTAATTTATTAAATCATAGCTGTGTACATTAGTGCAATCATGGGGTACAGTGTGCGGGCTTCATATACAATCTGAAATATTTTCATCCAATTGTTCGACATAAACTTCACGAGATTTTCTCGTTTATTATGTGAAAACATTTGTGTTCTGCATTTAGTAGGTTTCACCTATAATTATGTATTTAATACAATAATTTTTGTGGTTTAAATGTAAGAGAATATTATCAATGACTCCATTTTGACTTTTGCTTAGACAACTACCACATTGTTCCTTATTTATTATAGCTCTATGCGTGGCCTCTTCTTGAAACTGTGTTCTCAGAAGTACTAACGAGAGAAGAGTGGCTAAAACTGTTTGATAATGTCTTTTCCAACCACCCTTCGTTCCTCCTGATGACTGTTGTGGCCTACAACATATGTTCTAGAGCTCCTTTGCTCAACTGTAATCTTAAAGATGATTTTGAGGTAAATATCTTTGTTCTTTAGAAAGGGTTCTCAAATTTCAGTTATTTCAATTGAAAAATTCAGGTATTTATTGGGCACTGGTGCTAGGTGGTAGGAAAATGATGCATATCAAATTAGAACACATCCCAGACCTTATGTAGCTATTAAACAGACACTTATAGAAGCTGTTAGTCTTATAATCACAGATTCAGAAAAGAATCATGATAATATTGGCATCGTATGCTTTTCGCCTTTATAAAGGATGTTTAGCAGTTGCATAGTTGTTTATTCTGTGCATAATCTTACCAGTGACCCATCTGGTATGGGATACTCTAGATGTGTAAAGGTGGAAAATGGTAACAGAGTTGTGAGGCTTGGCCACAAAGTGACTGAAAGAAAGCATTAGAGGTCGTTTTAAAAAGGAGAGACTGGGGCGGTGCCTGTGGCTCAGTGAGTAGGGTGCTGGCCCCATATACCAAGGTGGTGGGTTCAAACCCAGCTCCGGCCAAAAACTGCAAAAAAAAAAAAAGAGGAGAGACTTAGACAGAAATCAGGGAGGGAAGAGGGGCTGTGCAAAAACTTCCCTAATGGGTACAGTGAACACTGTGTGGGTGATGGGCACACTTAATAGCCCTGACTCAAGCATAACAAAAATGATTCATTTAACTAAAAACATTTGTATCCTGTAACATTTCAAAATTTAAAAAAGAGAGAAAAGGACAGGCTTTCTTAGTAAAATAGTATGAATAATTTGGGGTTGGAGGGTATATGTAACCTATTTTGTGGTTCCTGTCAAATTAAACTTTATTTTCACTTAGTGATCATAGGATACATGCATGGGTTATTGCTGAAGTTTTGAGATATACAAAACTCAAGAAATGCAAATCTTCACAGACAGAAATAGGTGAAGCCCTCCCAGCAACACCCATAAGCCAAGCAAGTTGAAATTTGCACAAGTGACTCAGAAAGACTATCAAGTGTGTTTCTTGGAAGTGAAATAACGGACCATCACGTAATCTGTCTCAGCTGAGTATGTTGAAACTTGCAGGGGTGACTCAGAAGGGACACTGATTTCTTAGAAGTGAAATAACGGACCATAACACAGTGTGTCTCAAAACTTTCCTAGTGACCCATGTATGTAACTGCCAGCAGAACAAGATAATGTAGAAACATCTCAGATATTTTTAAAGAATCAAACTAATTTATTTTCCAAGGCTAATTTATTTTTTAATTATTTTAGATGTTGAAGGAAAAAAACTTCAAACTGAAAGGTTCATCCATTGTCGAAACATTCTTTTCCTATTGTCATGGAGACCTTCATTTTGAGTTAAAATGTAAAACTATTTACATTTGTGAAATTGTTTTACATTTTGAAAATGGGAAACCAAGTCTTCATTTTAAAACTTGGGTTAAGAAATGCTTCAGTGAATTTGCAAAAATCAAAATACTTAAGATAAATTCACATTTACATTGTTAAACTTTTGTTTTAATTCAGCCCCATAATTGCTTTGTTAAGTAAATCTCTATTTAAACACCAAGTTTTCTTACAGTATTTTTTTCACCACCGAAATAACCTGGACATAAGTGTTGTGATTAGAGAAGTTTATCGTCTCATGGAAACCACGCCTGCTGGCATTCATCCAGACAGAATGCTCGATGTTTTTGTTGCACTGACAAAAGGGCAATACCCAGTATTTAATCAGTATCCAAAGTTTATTGTGGACTATCAGACACTGGAACGAGAAAGAATAAGGAATGATGAATTGGATTACCTGAGAGAGAGGTAACTATGGAACAGCTATTCTTTGCTGAAATAAAATCTATTATGAATATAAACAAAGGTTTTGATGAAAAATATACTAAAAATAGTTCGGCACCAATAGCTCATTGGTTAGGGCGCTGGCCACATACACCAAGGCTGGCAGGTTCGAATCCGGCCCAGGCCTGCTAAACAACAATGATAACTGCAACAAAACAAAAAATAGCTGGGTGTTGCGGTGGGCACCTGTAGTCCCAGCTGCTTGGGAGGTTTAGGCAAGAGAATCACTTAAGCCCAAGAGTTTGAGGTTGCTGTGAGCTGTGATGCCACAGCACTACCGAGGGCAGCACAGAGAGACCCTGTCTCAAAAAAAGGAAAGAAAGAAAAATACACTAAAATTATTAAGTGTTTATATGAAATCAGAGTTTGAAAGCTGGAAATAGATCTCATATATGGAAATAAAATTGATTACACATTAATCAGGAATGCATTTTGGTTTTGGTTATTCTTGGACTTAAGTTACTTAGCTTTTTTTGTTTGTATTTTCATAATAATATTATCTACTTAAGGCAGAAGGTTGAAGATATGCAAGCTGAAGTAGACCACCAGCAAGCTGAAGATGAAGCTTGGTACCAGAAACAAGAACTACTTCGTAAAGCTGAAGAAACAAGGAGAGAAATGCTCTTACGAGAGGAAGAGAAGATGGTACAGCAAAGGCAGAGGTGTGTTTTATCATTTTAAAAATTCAGACATATTTATCAGTTAGGTGAACTTTTATTTTCTTTCATTTTTTCATTTTTAGGAACAGCACTATATATAGGATTACCCAGTTATGGTATTTACATTAAGCAAATATTATAAGTTAATAAAAATAATCTTTGTATACCTCTTGTCAGAAAATTAGTGTATAGTAAAATGTAATTCTGAAGGTGTGCTGAGTATGGTATAACCTTGCACTCATTATTCACAAGTAATACAAAATCTAATGACCTTGAAGGGCATTATTTAGAATCATTGTTCTATAGTGATCACAAATGCTCTTTAAGTGCTGGGTAAGTCACTTTTAGTGGAATATAATTTTTTTAATTTAGTTTTAAAGATATCTATGTGACCTAATAATTATAACATAAAATGATTATATCATTATGCATTTAGTATTTTTGAGGACAGGGAAGAAGAGTTAAATGCATATTCTAAAGTATGTTAGCCAGGTACAGTGACACACACCTATATAGTTCCAGGTGCTTGGAAGAATCATTTGAGCCCAGAAGTGAGGCAAGATAGTGAGACGCCCCCATCTCTTAAAAAATGTTTTTATTAAGTAGACAAATGAAAGTATGTTAATAAGGTAAAATGTTTAAGGTCAGCAAAGTGACAGGATAATGCTTATCTCAATGCTTGAGACTAAGCCTAATTATGGGGAACGTCATTTCCATAGGTATTTATGGATTCTTATTCTTGAGTGGAACTTTATAGAACAGATTTCTAGTCTGGGTTAAAAGGAATTATTTAGCTAAGCCATTTCCCTTCTACTAAACTCTCAAAAGGTAATCAGACATCATCTTTGGTAACACTGGAGCGTGTTTTGATATTCTTTCAATTAGAGGATATCAATTTTATTGAAATAAACTGAGTGATAAAGCTGTTAGAAGTCTAAGTGTAAAATGATCACTAATTGCATGTGGACCTCTTGTCATCTTCATGAAAGCAGACTTCTTGTGTAATTGGGTGTCTTGCATTAATGCATGTTATAAACACAATCGTATTACAGTGGCACAAGTTAAATTGGGAAAGTGTGTCCCAACAGGTAGCAGGCAGCAATTAAAAAAAATTTAACTGTATTGATGTATGCTTTATTTGTTACATTTAATGTATTTTGTATTTAAGACTAGCTGCTGTGAAAAGAGAGTTGAAAATAAAGGAAATAAATTTACAAGATTCTGCAAGAAAGCGTTTTCTGAAACTTCAGCAAGATCAGCGGGAGATGGAGCTAAGAAGACTGGATGATGAAATTGGGAGAAAGGTTAATTATTCTTATCTTAATACTCATATGTCATCTACATTTACTCTTTCTTAAATGTAATGAATAGCTGCAAATTAAATAATATTCCTAGAGTCCACAGTGAATTAAAGTAGCTCCTTTAATTTTATTTACTACTCCCTTATTTATTCTTACTTTCTTTTGTATTTCATTAATGGTTAAATATTTAAGAAATACCAGGAAAATTAGTCAGATTAACTAGGGTCCTTGGTTATTATTTCTGTACAAATAGAAATACCAGTATGAGTTAACTAGTAAGTTAATTTCAATTAAGGTACATATTCTTTTTTAATACAAAAATTTATCCATGGCCAGTATAAAAATAATTGCCAGTAAGAAATATGTAGAGTTAAAAATGGACTTTTTCCATTTTTCCTCATTTTCTCCCCAGATAAAAACTGTTAAAAAGGCTGTGCACCCGTAGCTCAGTGGTTTGGGCACCGGCCACATGCTCTGGGGCTGTTAAACAACAACAAAAAATAAGTGGGCATTGTGGCCTGTAGTCCCAGCTACTAGGGAGGCTGAGGCTAAAGAGTCGCTTGAGCCCAAGAATTTGAGGTTGCTGTGAACTATGCTGCCATGGCGCTGTACCGAGGGTGACAAAGTGAGACTCTGTCTCAAAAAAAAGCTGTTAAAAAAAGTAGTTAATTACACAGCTTTTCAGGTATGTTTCCATAGATAGGGGAATGATTATATTTATATTTTCCTTTATACAAAAATGAGATTATTCTTCTCATGTATTCTGTTTTTGTGACTGGCTTTTGTTTTGTTTTGTTTTGAGACACAGTCTCACTGTGTCACCCTTGGTAGAGTGCTGTAGCGTCACAGCAACCTCAAACTCTTGGACTTAAGTGATTCTCTTGCCTCAGCCTCTCAAGTAGCTGGGACTACAGGCGCCCACCACAATGCTTGGCTATTTTTTGTTTTGTTGCAGTTGTCATTGTGGTTTAGCAGGTCCAGGCTGGGTTCGAACCCACCAGCCCCAGTGTACGTGGCCATCGCCTGTACCACTGAGCTGCGGGCTCTGAGCTGTGACCGGCTTTCAAAAATAGTAAACTGTACATTGAATATCTTTTCATATTGTTTTATGTATATCTCTTCTCTTTTTTGTGGTTACATAGTATTCTATTATATGAACATACTATACTTAATTTAATCCTTTGCTATTTTAGACAGTTAGGTTAGTTATAGTGGTTTAAAAATAATAAAACCTTGCTACATTGCATAAATCTTTGAGTATTTGCACATATGCTTTTAGTAAGTTAATTCCAAGGTATGCCAAATTAATCTGCAAAAATGAAACAGTGTATTTTAAGTGTATGAGTAGTACCCGCCGGTCTTGTCAGTTTTGATAGGCGTCAGTCTTAATGTGTGCTTCAAAGATTATATTATCACATAGGCTTATTTGCTTTCAGTTTTCTTAATCTTTGATATATCTCAGGGATTAGCAAACTACTGTACTCCAGCCCACCACCTATTTTATATGGCTCTTGAGCTAGGATGGTTTTAACATTTTAAATGGTTTTTAAAAATCAGACAGTAATATTTCATGACATGAAAATTATATTAAATTTTTTTAAAATATGAAATTCAAACATCAGTGTTTATAAATCATGTTTTATTAGAACACAGCCCCACTTATTTGTTTACACATCTTCTGTGGCTGCTTTCTCACCACAGGCAGAGGTGAATAGTTGTGACAGAAACTGTGTGACCCACAAAGCCTAAAATATTTACTATTTGACCCTTTACAAAAAAAGTTTGCCCTGATATGTCTGAAAATTGAACGTGAAGAATGAGTTAGGGACCAAGCTTACTTCTTTCCAAATGGCAAGTCATGGCTCATACCTATAATCCTAGCACTCTGGGAGGCTGAAGCAGGTGGATCACCTGAGCTCAGGAGTTTGACACCAGCCTGAGCAAGAGTGAGACCTTGTCTCCACTAAAAATACAAAAACTAGCCCGGCATTGTGGTGGGCACCTGTAATTCCAGCTACCAGGGTGGCTGAGCCAAGAGCATCACTTTGAGCTCAAGAGTTTGAGGTTGCTGTGAGCTATGATGCCACAGGCCAGGAACAAAGTGAGACTCTGTCTCAAAATAAAAGGCAAGTCAGTTGTCCCAACACCATTTGTTGAGTATTAGCAAAGTCATTTGCCAAGTGTGTAAATTCCTTTACATACTTGATCTCCTCCCTTGCTTTTTCTATTCCTAGGTCAGTACCATACTTTTGAATGATAGTAGCTTTGTGGTGTTTGACCAATTGACTTCCTCTCATCAGTCTTCCTTTTCAGAGTCTTCCTCGGTGTTCTCAAGTGTTTATCATTCCAAATAGACTTTGAGAATTTTAGCATGCTCTGAATTCTCACTTTTCCCCATCCTCTTGGAATTTTTATTAGGTTTGCACTGAATGTAGTAGTAATTTAGGGAGTTTCGAACCTAGTTTTGATAAAATACTAAATGTTTTTTAAGTCTTTTAAAGTATTTTTAATTAATCTGTATTAGAAATCTTTCTCTTGTGTGTGTGTTTGTTTTTTTGAGACAGAATCTTACTATGTTGCCCTCGGTAGAGTGCTGTGGTGAAGCTCAAAGCAACCTCAAACTCTTGGGCTTAAGCAATTCTCTTGCCTCAGCCTCCCAAGCAACTGGGACTACAGGCGCCCACCACAACACCCGGCTATTTTGTTGTTGTTGTCATTGTTGTTTGGCAGGCCCGGGCCGGGTTCGAACCCGCCAGCTCCAGTGTACGTGGCTGGTGCCCTAACCCCCTGAGCTGCAATCGCAGAGCCAGAAATCTTATCTCTTTTTACAGCATAATACTTCTTGTTTTGTTTAAAGCTAATTAATTTTAAATTGGTTTTCAAAATCTGATATTCCTTTTAATTATCTCATCTAGTGAATGAGATTTGAGATTTCATTATTCCATAAAAGTGTAGATTCTTCACCAAAAGTAATATAAGCTCAGAACTCCTATGTCTATTTTTTTCCCTTTGAGATAGGAGAAGGCATTTTTTGGTCCAAGAATCCTATAAAGTCCTTTCAGCAACATGATCTGGCCTCTACCTACTCTTCCAGCCTCCTGTCTTTTCAGCTGCCTGTTCTGCTGTTGTGCTCTGCCACTGCCAAACTGCAAAAGTGTCTTTCACAATTCAGGCTCTGGCAAAAAAGACTGTTTTGAGTTCAAAGTAACATGTATGTGTGACTGCCGACATCTGTTAGCAGCAAGCAAGGCAGATCTGTTTTTCACTCTGGCATGTTTGTAGCTGTTTGTATCTCTGAAAATTCATAAGCAAAAGAGCTTCTGTAATTGAAATTCCTAAAAATCATTATTTGCTATGCCAAATCTCTTCATTGTTCCACCTCTTCATTGTTGCTACTACTTGCTTTGTACAGATCAACATCCCCATCTTAAGTTGAACTGATACCTGGTCCATGTTTTTCCCCCCTTAGATATACTATCATTGCATGTTCAACTATTCTCATTTTTATTGTTTCTCCTATTATAAGTATTTGAGGACACATCTTTAAGCATAATTGACAATATCAAACACCTTGTCTTATAAGTACAGGTGGTAATGCAATTATTAAATGTTTGCTGAATGAATGAGGCTAGATAGCTGATTGATTGTAGTTTTTGTTTTTGTTTTTTTTGAAACACATATCATGTACTTTATTCTCCTAAAAATTTGGGGGGCTTTAAGTGGCCAAATAATTAAGATGATTTCTAATATTCTTTATTCTAGAGCAGCGGTTCTCAATCTGTGGGTCATGACCCACAGGAACTGTGTATTAAAGGCTCGCGGCACTAGAAAAGTTGAGAACCACTGTTCTAGAGAGTGCCTTATTTAAACCCTCTAGTATATAAGAATAAAAAGCTTATAAATAATCAAAGTTTGGAAATACTGAACTCTAACTAAGTTGAAACAGAACACATATAAATTGAACAATCCACAATAAATTTAAATGTGGAGTTATTAGTTGTCAAACCAAATTTATGAAAACAGAGACATTTAATCAAAAAGAACATTAAATAAAAATTATATTTAATAAAATTAAATATTCTATATTTTTATCTACCCTAAATGTAAATTCCTCAAATTTAAATTGCTTAATTTTTCTACATTATAATATTGGTTGCCATAATACAATAAGAACTGCCATCTCTTCTCCCAGTCTGCATAGATGGGCATGTGGTAATTTTCCTTTCTTTTTTAAAAAATTAACCTTAACTTTAACTGAGAGGATATTCTTAGATTCTGCAGTGAATGTTAATATATTGTCAATCTGGTTGCAAAAACCCAGCCCCTTTTCTGTTGTTTTTTTTTAAGACACAAGATCTCACTATTGCCCAGACTAGATAGCTGGCTGTGTCCTCAGACTTCTAGGTTTGGGAGCCTCTTGTCTTAGCCTCCCAAGTAGCTAGAACTACAGACACCACCATGCCTGACGATTTTTCTATTTTTGTAGAGATGGGTTCTCACCATGGTGTTCAGTCTAGTCTCCAACTCCTGGCCTTAAATGATCCTCCTGCCTCAGCCTCCTCAAATGCTTGAGCCACCATACCTGGCCCCAATTCCTATTATTTTAAATGTTGTTAGTGATTGCTTGGATTACACAATTACTAAATATTCATTATTTTGTAAATTAATTTTGGTATTCAAAGTTTGTTTTTCGGCCATAGATATATATGAGAGATCAAGAAATTGCTACCACAGCCAAAGACCTGGAAATGAGACATCTGGAGCTTGAATCACAAAAAAGACTTTATGAAAAGGTACAAATCAGTTATTTCCATTATAAGAAAAGCAGTGTTTGTATAAGCTATTTTAGACTGTATTTATTCACGGATTTTTAATGTTTGTTTTGTTCTCTTCTTAAATAGAGTATAATGTCATCCAGGATTATAAGATAGCCAAAATGTCTGAATGTACTGTTTGTTGCAATGTGTTGTTTTTTTTTTTTTTGAGACAGAGCCTCAAGCTGTCACCCTGGATAGAATGCTGTAGCATCACAGCTCATAGCAACCTCTAACTCCTGGGCTCAAGCGATTCTCTTGCCTCCGCCTCCCAAGTAGCTGGGACTACAGGTGCCCACCACAATGCCCAGCCATTTTTCGGTTGCAGCCATCATTGTTGTTTGGCAGGCCTGGGCTGGATTCAAACCCGCCAGCTCAGGTGTACGTGGCTGGCGCCTTAGCCCGTTGAGCCACAGGCGCCGAGCCTACAATTCTTTAATTCATGTTTCTGTTAGCAGCTTAGTCTAATGTTTGAACCACCAGATATAAGCCCCAGATTTTGTGTGGGCATCTTTTTAACTTATGAAACCCAGAACTTTATCTGATCAGTTAGATATAATGTGCTACTACTATCATTTTTAAATTAATTTTTCAGCATCTTTTACCAGCTTACTAAGTAAGTTATTCTATATTTGTGTAACAGTTACTGCAGAACTATCCCAATACCTCACAGGGACCTTGAAATGTAAATAATGTGAAAACTGTAAAGTACTTTAAACTTGAATCTTCTGGAGTCAAATCAGCAAATATCTGCTTAGTACATGGAGTTCAGTTTTTAAGACAATAGAAAAGGGAGTTTCTTTTTATAAATTTTTATTGTTTGGGGAAGATATTTTATAACTCATTTATTTAGTGTTGAAACCATAGGTTTTCATTCACTTCCTTCAGCCCTCTTGAGTTTGAAATTAGTGATAACTGCAAATTCATAACAGATAACATGTGACTGCTTATTATCCACATTAAATAGAACAAAGTACATAGAGCATCCTTTCATATCTTAACACTTTCAGCTAAAGTTTGCATTTTACTCTCTTCTCTTTGGGAGTGGGGAGAAGTAACAATCAGCTGTCAAAATTTCAGAATTAACAGAAAATTTGCAAGAAAAGTAATAAGAATTTACAGATATTTTTCTCTAATTTTGCTTACCTTTCTCTCCATGTGTACACATATATACCCACACTTTTTTTCTTGAACTGTTAAATAGTAAGTTGCTGACATGATGCTCCTTTACCCCTAAATTGTTGAGTGTATATTTCCTAAAATCAATTAATCTTACATAACCACAGTACAATTATCAAAACCAAAAATTTACATATTATCTGATAATATTTCAGATTTGATATATTGCCGTAAAAATGTCTGTTAGAGCAAAAAAAATCTAAATTGTCCATTTTTTGTCATGTCTCTTTATTCCCTTTAAATTAAAACCATTCTTCAGTCTGTCTTTGTATCTTATGACTTTGATGTATTTGGAAGCATATAGATTAGATAGATATCTTGAATGTCCCTTAATTAGCAAATACATGTTGTTCCTTCATGGTAATATTTATATTATATAGTTTTGGCTAGAGTATCACAGGAGTTTGCTGAGTTTCTTTCCATGTTTTAGATCAGGAGACAAATTAAAATGTTTTATTAGTCCTTTCTTGCTATCCCTTGAAGAAAGTGTCTATTTAAGCAAACCAACAGGGTTAAAGAAGAATTAAAACTACTCAACAAATTAACTTATGCAATCTGGAACTTAATCAGATATAATGTGCTACTATTACCTTTTTTAAATTAGCTTTAGCCATTAACACTTTACCTGCCCAACTTAACCTCTTACAATAAGTTGATTAAATGTGTGTATTTCTGAAGACATTACGTCCTAGAAAATTGGACATACAAGCTCAACATTTCATATCTAATTTGAATAAAATTAGTTTTTTAACAAAAGAATAAAGCTAAGCACAAACCAAAGAAACAAATAAGTAAATGGAAAAAGGAGTTTTGTTGTTATAAATTTTTATTATTGGGGGAAAATATTTTGTTACTGATTTATTTAGTGTTGAAACCATAAGTTTTCATTCACTTCTTTTAGCCCTCTTAAAGTCAGACTTTGAGTTTGAAATTGGTGATAATTGCAAATTGTAACAGGTAAACATTTGATTGCTTGTTATCCACATTAAATAAGACAAAGCATATATCATCCAGACCCCTTCCCTTCATCATCTTCTAGGACCTTATTTTATTGGGTCTGTTTTCTGTCTGTCTCTTTAACATAAACGCACCTTCTCCTTGGCATAATACTAACCTCACAAAGATTTGTGGTGAGGATTAATTGAACGAGCATGTATATGTTTGTGTCAGTGGTCCTCAAGACTGCCCTTGGGTTCATGGGTTCTCTAGGATTACCAGAACTCAAGAAAAACTCTTATATTCATCATTATATTTTGTTACCCTATTAAAAGTATACAGATTAAAATCAGTGATGGCTGGCCAAGTGTGGTGGCTCAGGCCTTTAATCCTAGCACTCTGGAAGACTGAGGTTCAAGGATTCCTTGAGCTCAGGAGTTTGAAACCAGCCTGGGCAAGAGTGAACCCCTGTCACTAAAAATAGAAAAAATAGCTAGGTATTGTGGTACACACCTGTATTCCCAACTACTCAGGAAGCTGACGTAGGAGGATCGCTTGAAGGAGTTTGAAGTTGCTGTGCACTAGGCTGACACCAGGGCACTCTAGCCTGGACAACAGAGTGAGATTCAGCTAAGGTAAGAGGCACATAACGTAGTTTCCAGGAGAGACCAAGCAGAAGCTTCCCGTTATCCTCTCCCAGTGGAGTTCTACAGAGATTACTTAATTTTCCCGGCAAAGATCTTTGACAGTATGTACAAATATTGCCTACCAGGCAAACACGTTCAAGCCTTGGTGTCCAGGGTTTTCCTACCAAGTCACGTTGTTAGCATAAACTACCTGGCATGGCCAAAGTCCCTGGGTATACAGGCAGGGTATTCCACGGGCTCAGAGATTATCCCCTAGGACAGCGGTTCTGATTAAAGGGTCATGGCATTAGGAAGGTTGAGAACCACTGCCCAGGGAGCTGGTCTGGAGCCAGTCTTTTCTTTGGGATGTGCACGGTTTGAATAACTCAGGCTTACTGAGTTAACCCTTCATTGTACAATGTCTGATTTCTGCTACACACTATATAGATTTCAGTTTCCCTCTTTCTCCCTTGACCTGAAAAGCTCCATCATTTTTAAAAAGTAATTGACAACTTCCTTCGCCCAGTGTGCTTCTTCACAACACCACCTTCATTCAAGCCTTTTCACTGGTTTTAGAGTTGGTCCTGGTCTTTAATCTCTACACATACGTTTTACCTCTTTATGAATTAGCTAAAATTCCATGTTCTGGTTTTCTTTTTCAGTTAATAAAATTATTTTTCCAAATGGCTGCATGTTTTCATAGTTGTTATTTGTAGTGGCTATTGATGGACCATAACTTATTTAAACTTTTTTCTGCTGTTGGATTTTTAAGTGGTATATATATATTTTTTTCTTTCTTTCTTTTTTTTTTTTTTTTTTTTTTTTGAGAAATTCTCAAAAAAAGTAACAAACACCCTCGGGAGAGTGCCATGGCATCATACCTAGCTCATATAGCTCATAGCAACCTCAAACTGTTGGGCTTAAGCGATTCTCCTGTCTCAGCCTCCTAAGTAACTAGGACTACAGGAGCCTTCTGCAGCACCAGGCTGTTTTTAGAGATGGGATCTCACTCTTGCTCAGGTTGGTCTTGAACCTGTGAGCTCAAGCAGTCCACCTGCCTCAGCCTCCTAGAGTGCTAGGATTACAGGTGTAAGCACCATGCCTGGCCCCTATGCTTATAATTTTTTAACAATGGACCTCTCCACATATGTATCTTTTCTGCATATGATTGAAAAATATTTTTATTTTTAGTCAATTATAAAGCTAATTATGCTATCTTTAGATAAATCAGAACAGTAGAAAAATCCCTCAATTAAGAAATAACTGCCAATATCATTAATAGTGATAAGTGAGAGTACTTGGTATTTGGAGTGTATATTT
>CAUYRH010010921.1:0-14662 GCA_963574655.1 Perodicticus potto | reverse complement strand
TTAGTGCAATCATGGGGTACAGTGTGTGGGCTTCATATACAATCTGAAATATTTTCATCCAACTATTCAACATAACCTTCATGAGATTTTCTCGTTTATTATGTGAAAACATTTGTGTTCTGCATTTAGTAGGTTTCACCTGTCACTTCTAATAATGCAGGACATTTGGCGCCCCGACCAGCTCAGCGGAGCTGGCAGACCTGCCGCCTCCACCTTGGCGTTGTCGATGCCATGGCAGCGCGGCTGAGGAACCAGCAGGCTGTGTGATAGGCAAGGAGGGGGACCTCCAACCCCCCACCGGAGGCTCCAATAGCCACAAAGGCCAGACAACTGCCGAGGAGACACCTGCACCTTGGTGTCTCCTTCAGTTTACACTTATGACTAAAGACGGAACCTCCATTTTCTATGTCTAGGTCAATTACATGTGAATTTCCTAGGTCTCAATTCCATGAATGGACTCTGTCAATTCATTAATACATTCATTCACCTTTCCCCGGTGGAAGGAACTGTGTTCATTCATGGATACATTCATTTACCTTGCCCAGGCGGAAAGGACTGTGTTCATTCATTTCCTGGCCAAGGAACCCAAGCGCCTATATATACCCCGAGACTAAAAGCCTAAGAGGAGAGACGGGGAAAGACCAGGAGAGAAAGGGAGAGAGCTTTTCTCTCCCCACTTGAGTTCTCTCTCTCTCTCTCTCTCTCTCTCTCTCTCTCTCTCTCAGGAGCTTTAGTGTTTTTTGTGTTCTTTTCTGTAAATAAATTCTGTCTTACCACTGATCTGTGGTCGGCGGGTTTATTCTTCAAATCACCGAGACCAAGAACCTCAAATTCCGGCATCACTAAGATGCACCATAAGTATGATCCCACCATCTACCTTCTCTCCACCCACTCTTCCCCTCACCCTTCCCTCCCTTACACCTTTCCCCATATTCTTGTGCTATAATTGGGTTATAGCCTATATATGAAAGCTATAATTTAGCTTCATAGTAGTACTGTATACATGGGATAAATTTTCTTCCATTCTTGAGATACTTTACTACCTTGAGATATCATCTAACTCGAGTAAGATTAGCCCACATAACAAAATCCCAAAACCAGAGATGCTGGCGTGGATGTGGAGAAAAGGGATCACTTCTACATTGCTGGTGGGAATGCAAACTAATACTTTCCTTTTGGAAAGACGTTTGGAGAATGCTCAGAGATCTAAAAATAGATCTGCCATTTGATCCTATAATTCCTTTACTTGGTATATACCCAGAAGACCAAAAATCACATTATAACAAAGATATCTGTACCAGATTGTTTATTGCAGCCCAATCCATAATTGCTAAGTCATGGAAGAAGCCCAAGTGCCCAACGATCCACGAATGGATTAGTTATTTGAGAGCTTTTCCTTTCTAACATCTTTAGGGCCTACAGCCCTCAAATTCCAGGGTCCATAGACAAATAGTGTAAAATGCTAAGTGGATGTTCTAAATTACTTATGTCAATATCTGCTCTTCTCCATGCTATTGAAGGCATACCTCAAAGTAAAATCTTAAAAGAGTATTTTATTATAGTTTTTTGCTATTTCCCCTAAATACATTTCTATCAACCACCTTGTTTACTGTCGATCCCTGAAACCACTGGATGAGCACATGCCTAAGTGTCCTTCTTGGGACATGCTTGACTAAAGGAATCTTTTTGTAAGGAGACTTTGGGGTTAACTAAGCCAGGGAAGTGCTGCACACTGCTGCTCTCTTGGGAGCTAGTTCTTCTTAGCTCAGAGACATGCTCCAGTAAAGAAAACTGTCAAACTTTTTCAACCCATTATTTACCACATACAGGTGACTAGCAAACCTTTCTTTTGAGAATCAGCTAACATCATCCAGTTCCAAAATTATGCCCCTTAAAATTCACAACATAAAAATCTAGCATAAATTTTGCCTAATGACATTACTTCACTTTATCCTTCGACATTAAGAACATGGCCATTTCACGAAGGCTTTGATTCCAGCCTAAAATACAGGAATGAACCTTGAAAAAAATGATACAAGAAAAATAACTTAGCAGATTGTGTTTATCCCCACAGTACCATAAATAATTCGTAAACTTCTAAATTGCCTTTTTTGCAAGGGAGAAAATAAAATTGAGCCATTGAGAGCACATCACTATCTGCCTGCAAAGCTGCAGTGATCCCATAAACCAAGAATTTTATAAATAGTTTAAATAAAATTCAATTATATGGGCATTCTCTTTTTCTTTTTTAAGATCTGAGAATTTCTTTAAGGGGGAAAAAAACTCTCATTAACCAGCCACATATACCCAAGTCCTGCTGCTATGCAATTTTCCATTTGGTGCTATAAAACAAAACAGAATCCTCTGTGGATTTTATTAATAATAAGAATCTCTGGGTTGTTTAGGACACTGGAATCATAGGATTTGAGAGCTAAAAGGAAATCTGGAAATTATATAATTTGGGCCCCTCATTTTACAAATGAAGAAACTGAGACTCACGAGACTTGTCTAGCCCAACAGGTTGCAGGCCTAACTGGAGTCAGATCTTAGCTCCAAGGCCCATGTGCCCCCCACTGCACCATCCCTGTTAACTGGGAACTATACTGAACAGCTGAGGGCAGAAAGAGCCATGAGCAAGCCTGAAAAATTAGGTTGGTCACTTACTATACTTTGCTATTTCTGTGAGCCTAGAGAAAGAATAATAAACATCGAAATGAGGAGCTGAGGGGTTCATTCACATACTCAATCATTCATTTTAGACATGTATACTGAAGGCCTGTTATATGCTAGACATCATTCTACAAACTGGGAAAAGTGACCAAAACCAAAAAATTCCCTCCCTTCATGAAGTAAGCTTCATTCTAGTGATTCTATAGTCTTCTACCTAAGATTGATTAAATTTTAACACCTGGCTTTAAAACTTCAAAAAGGTTATACTGGGAACACATATGCACACATATGTACACACAGGACCTTCCACAAATCAAACACCTCCATGGAGAGGACTTCTCTGCATTCAAACACCTCCATGGAGAGGCCTTCTCTGATAAATCCCACCCCTAATCCCTGTCTAGCTTAGGGAACCACCACCATAACACATTCAGATACGGAGAAACTATTTTAGTGGCTTCTCTACAGAGGGAAGAAAGTAGAAAAAGTCAAACTCTTGTCAAACATCTTTCCTGCTAAGCTAGAAAAGGAAGTAAAGAGGAAATACTTGAAGGAGATAAGTGAATTCACCTGAATTTTGTGTAAAATGACATTGGAGGAGAGAATCTTATGGATACTATGAGCCTTTGCTAAGCTGAAAGAGAGTAGGCAAGTCAACCACAATATACTTCTTATCAGCCAGCTATCGGTGACCAACAAACCACTGTAAAATCCCAAAGCCATCCAGCAACAACCAGCTCAGTTTGCCCTAAATGGCTGGATTTAAGGCCCCAGGTTGGTTTAGGCCCACTCCACATGCTTCTTACTCTCCTGGAACCAGCAGCCTGCACAGAGCATGTTCACCTCAGAATGACAGAAGCAAACAGGGTACGATCAACTGCCAAGTATATTTCAAGCCTCTTTCCTATCACATCTGCTAATAACCATTTGGCCAAACAGTCACAAAGCCAAGCCCCAAATCAGCAGAGCAAAGCAGTACACCCCTCCCAAGTAGAAAGTGCTTCAAGTCACAGGACAAAGTGTATGGATAGGGAGGGGTAAAGAACTGGGAATAATAAAGGAGTCTGATGGACGAAGTGACTGCTTGCCGCAATCCAAACGTGCCAACTGGCATTTCTTTCCAATCCACACTTCTTATTTGGGCACTCACCAACTATTCCTCCAACTTCTAAATTTCAAAAGCTAATGGATGCACTGTGTTATTCAAGTTAGTGTTTTAAGTATAGGGGGAGACAATAGGAAGAAGAATAGCTGAAAATGGAAAATTAAGTCCACACTGAAGGACTGGGAGGATCCAGGATCCACTGTGAGCAGGCCAGAGTGGCCTCCCCTGAGTGACTGTGACAGGCTGGAGAGGCAGGCCTGGCCCCACCAACAGGACCAGGAGCGGAACATGGGCTCCAGGGACCTGGCCAAAGTGGCCTCCCCTGAGTGATGGTGACAGGCTGGAGAGGCAGGCCTAGCCCCACCAACGGGACCAGGAGCGGAACACGGGCTCCAGGGACCCATACAGCTGCCCATGGGCCAAACAACCTCAGGAGCTCCCTTCCCACCAGCCACGCATGTGGCCATCTCTGCCTCAGCCACAACATAGGGTGGCAAGGCAGGGCTCCTGAGAGAGGGACGGGTCAGCCTTCATGGAGTGGGTGGCTGTGGGAGGGCAGTGTGATCTGCATATTTACCAGGGGAGCGTTAGCCCTCTCCAGGTGTATCTCTCCTGGGCAAGAGTTGGCCACTTTCTCAAGGGGTGTTTTCCTAAAAGTTTGGGCAAAAAATGCACATTATATACCAGAGAGTATTTTTAAACAGCAAAATATATTAGTTGCCAAATATATAAGACCTTAGACACTGACAAAAACACACAGCACAGAATCTCTGATTTCCAGAAGTTTCCTGTGTATAGAAGTTATGCTACAGATAGTATATGACATATATCACAACAGCTATAAAACATCAGAAACACAGACACATAGCACAACTTGAATCAAGCTGCCCAAATTTGTACTCTTTTAATAGAAATATTACAGAGACAGAATGGATTGGAAGCAGGATTAGGGAGAACAAAAAAATATACCAGGAAATAAATCCAATTCGGTGCAAATAGCATAACTGGAGTCCCCAGGCAAGCTCTGAGCTATATTCCTAGGCAGACAAGCACATCCTGAAGCACACTTTCCCAGCCAAGAGAAACTGTCATAGAGGGTGGGACCAATGTGACAGAACACTAGCAAAGAGAAGGTAGATGCTTGAAAAGTCATTAAATATTTAGAATCCCAATGCTGAAAATATGAATGAGATAGCAATAACATCAGAGACTTAAGCCACCAGAATCAAGCATGACAAGCAAAAGGGTTATCGTCACGGAACTTGTCAACTTACACCCACTCACACTGCCTGACGAAGTGACTTTTCTGGAGAATGATGTTATATAAAGAAACCTAAAGCTGCGCAAGAAAGAAAAGTATTTATATTCATTTATGAAAGAGCAACTGAGAAAAAAGAACAGAAAAGAAATGCCACAAACCTGGAAAATATAATTGTAATACGCAGAAATGACAAATGATTAGTATCTGATATATATGTAGAATTCCTACCAATCAGTTAAAAAAAGACAAACACCTACATGGAATTAAAGAACATCCTCTTTAGTCAAGTATCTCAAGAACAGAAAAGAAGCACTTTATGTACCCAATACTAATTTCAAATTAGTAGATGAACAACTACAGACCCACATGAGAGAAAAACACAATTAAATTCAAGCGGGGGGGAAGGGAGGGAGGAGGCTTGGTAAGCTCCCACCAAACAGGTACAATGTAAGGGTACATGGCACACCTCTTGGGTGAAGTACTCAACTCCAACTCAGACACTACCTAACAAAACAAACAATGAAATGCAACCATATGTACCCTTATCTCAATCTGCAAAAGAATGCAAATTTTAAAGAAAGACACACAGAAAAATGAGCCCTGCCTGAAAATGAACCAAATAAAAACTGTAAGTGTCAAATATACAAAAATGTGTTCAACCTTAATCAGGTAAATGCAAATGAAAACTACGGTAAGATACTATTTTAAACTCATCAGATTGCCAAAATAAGTTGAACAACGTCAAGTGTTAAAGAGGACACGGAACAACAAGAACATTCACACAAAGACTCAAGGCAATGTAAACTGGGCCAACCATTTTGGGAAATAATTTGGTGATAGTCAATAAAGCTGATGATTCTCATAAGTACTGACTTAGCAATTCTACTGCTAGATAGAACATACTTCAGAAAACCTCTTATATCTATACATTCAGATCTACAAGAATATTCAGTGGTAGTATTTGTAATAGCACAAAAACTGGACACAAGCAAATATCCATTAAAGAATGGATAAGTGAATACAGCACATTCATCCAATAAAATTGAAGCAGTGGAAAACAAATGAACTAAAATTCTATAAATGACAGCATAGATGAAGACTTCACAATGATGAATGAAAAATTAAAATCACAAAAGAATCTATAGTGTTATTCCACTTGTTAAAAGATAAAAGAAGGTGAGAATTAACTTGTTTTACAATATACAATGAAAATCAAGGTAATATAAAATTTACAACAGTGATAGCACAAAGGAAGTAGGGAGGGAAAGAGTAAAGATACTGACTCTCTAAGTGTTAGAGAAACTTAGGAAACGATATATGTGTATCAGGGACTTAAACAAAAATAAGAATAAGATATAATTTGGGATAAGAGAATAAAAAGAAAACATGCAGAATATATCTTAGCATCCTTTCAAGTGCCATTAGAAAACAGATCGAGCCAATAACTTCTGGAGCTGTGTTCAACTAACCTAATGACCAGAAAAAAAGTAAATTAAAACAATACTAGTGCAAGCTGGGTGTGTTGGTGCTTGATTATATTCCCAGCTTCTTGGGAGGCGGAGGCAGGAATATCACTCAAGCCAAGGAGTTTAGTCTAGCCCCGGCAACATAGCAAGATCCTGTCTCTAAAAAACAAACAACAAAACAACATACCACAAAAACTTAAATGAGAAAATATCATGAATGTTACATTAATCAGGTTGATAAAAATATCTCCGATTGTATGGGAAGCCCGCACACTGTACCCCAAGCCTGAATCATTGTACACAGTTATGACTCAATAAAAAATAATTAAAAATTAAAAAAAATAAATAAATAAAAATTAAAATTAAAATTAAATGAAAAACAAAAACAAAAACAAAAAAAAAACAACTTTTTTCCTCTTGAACGTAAAGAGTAAAGAGATGGATACTGTTCCACATTAAGGAGCACGTGAGACAATATTTTCAAATACTGCAGGTATTTTTTCCAAAGTGCATATGGCAATATGCATCATAAACCTTTTGGGAGGGAAAAGTAAGTAATTCCAGTTTTGAAAACTTATCCTATGGAACTACTAAGGCAAGTGTGTAGGGACACATGCATAAAGACTTTCCTGTCAAATGCCCATCAACATGAGGTAGCCAAAAAGACCCAAATACAATGGCTATGCAGCTATTAACAATAATGGTGTGGGTGAATATCTGGTAGTGTGAGAAGACACTCCTGTCATATTTGTTGTGGGGAGAAAAACCATAATACAAACAATATTCAAAGTATGATTCTATTTTTATAAAGTATATGATTCTACATATAAATATATCTGATAATCATACATAATTGATACGCACAAAGATATTTAACATTTTATATAGGTGACCACGGAATTATGATGGAGGATCAAAACTCAGAAACGTAATCCATACAGAGTGAAGTTCCTGCCTTGCTTTTTTCTCATGATTTTACACCAAAGGTGGAGCTGTACAACATGGACAACCAAATTCAAAGAGAAGCCTACCTTTCTGTACACAGTAAGGGGCTTTTGTAAGATGGAGAGTCTGAAGGTATAATCCTGGGGTAAAGAGAGCCCAGAAGGAGATGTCCTAATTCTATGTGTGAACCTGCTCGAGGCTCAGCCTCACCCCTAAGTGACACATGCACAGCACAGACTTAGACCATCACAGCAAAAGCTCAGAGGACTGAACTATGATCAGAACCAGCCACACAAGTTTTAGACTAACCTCTGAGGTGTACGAGAAAAACACAAATAAGCAGACCAGAGTGTAAACACCTCACCACTCACGGTGTCTAATATAAAATCCAAAATTATTTGACAAAGAACCAGGAAAATGTGACCAGTTCTCAAGAGAAGTCAATTTTGAAATGATCCAGGTGCTGGACCTATCAGATAGGTATAAGTTCAGCATTCCTAATCCAAAAACCTAAACCCCAAAATGCTCCAAAATCTGAAACTTTTTGAGCATTGACATGATGGTCAAAGGGAATGCACATTAGAGCATTTTGGATTTCATATTTTCAGATTAGAGAAGCTCAAACAGTAAGTATAATGTAAATATTTGAAACAACAACAACAACCTCCCCCCCCAAAAAAAAAACCAACAAAAAAAATTCAAAATCTGAAACACTTCTAGTCCTATGCATTTCAGACAAGGGACACTCAATGTGTACTTTAAAGCAATTATTATAACTTTGTTCTATGAGATAAAGAAAAACACACTTGATAGGAATAAAAATATAGAAATTCTTAGCAGAAAACTAGGAACTATGAAATAGAACTAAATATAAATTTTAAACAAACAAAAAAGCTTTGAAAAAAGGTATTTGATGATCAAAGCAGCAGAGTGGAGATGACAATAGAGTTAATGAGCTTGAAGATGGGTCAGTAGAAATTATTCAATCTGAAAAGTAGAAAAAAAAGAGGGGGAAAGTGAACAGAGTTTCAGGGTCTCTAGGGACAAAAATGAAAAGGTCTATCGTTAGTGTTAGAGAAACTTAAAGAAAACCATATTTAGACATATCAAAATCACCCTGCTGAAAGCTAAAGACAGGAGGAAAAATACCTTGTAAGCAGCTAAAGAGAGGACAGTAAGAAATAATGATAATAATAATAATAAATAGATAATGAACAATAATTGAAATGATCATGAATTTCTCTTTAGAAACCATAGAGGCAAAAGACAATAGAATAATACCTTTACATTACTGAGGAAAAGAAAAAAATCCATCAATTCAGACGTCTACATTCGATAAAAAATGTCTTTCATGATAAAAGGGAAATAAAAACATTCTCACATAAAAACTCTTAGAAATTCATCAGCAGCAAACATGATCTATAGGAAATGCTATGGGAAGTTTTTCATATGAAAAGGAAAAGAAGTGCCAGGAGGAAAGATGTACCTTCAGGAATGAAGAAAGAACAAGAGAAATCGTAAATAGCTAGGTAAACATGAA
Source organism: Perodicticus potto (assembly GCA_963574655.1). Taxonomy (NCBI): domain Eukaryota; kingdom Metazoa; phylum Chordata; class Mammalia; order Primates; family Lorisidae; genus Perodicticus; species Perodicticus potto. Next base: position 5,675 of record CAUYRH010010921.1, on the reverse strand, counting down.
AGAATACTAATTTCTTCTTTAGCTTTTTAAAATGCATATGACTGGTTAAAGGGAAAAGTGTAACACTGAATGGTGAGGTTTTTAATGCATGTAGATGTAACACATATAACAATAGCAATTTAAAAGTAAATGGGGAGAGGAAAGATAATGCTGAGATAGATAATTTAATATGAATAAAATGGACTTAAAAAATAATAATTATCAAAAATAAAGATGAATATTTCAAAATTATAAAAGGAGCAATTTCTCCAGAAAATGTAACCGCTATCAAAATACATACCTGTAATAATATGGCTTCAAAAAACAAAGAAAAATTGACAGAATAAAAGGGAAAAACATACAAGTTCATAATCATAATAGAAAAATCTTAGCACTTAACACTACTAAGACTGAAAACTAATTGGTAAACAGAAATAATAGCTGAACACTATGCAGTTACCTTGATGTCGCTGACAAATATAGAAATTTTCACTCATAAGTATTATTTTCCTCAAGAGAAATGGAAACATATGTCCTTATATAAAGACATAAAGACTTTTTACACAGATAGTCATAGCAGCTCTATATTTAATAGCCCAAAACTGGAAACAACCCAAATGTCCATCAACAAGCAAATGGATAAGTACATGAGAGTATGTCTACATGGAATACTACTCAAAATAAAAAGGAATAAACTGATACAAACAACAGTGATTGATACACACAACCACAGAGATACATGTCAGAATCACTGTATGCTAGTGAAAGAAGCCAGATAGGATGAATACATACTGTATGTATCCTTGTATTTGCTCTACTAAACACAAAGCATACCCTTATCCAGTTTTGTAGCTTCCTCTTTGTCAAGTACAGTACCTTGCACATAAAAAACACTAACTCTGAATGGCACACCTACTTGCAACCTCGGCCCATGCTATCTGCAAGGTCAGCAACTTAGGTCAATCACACTTAACCATGTATGTATAGAGGCTATGAAGATTGATTACCAAAGAGAAAAACAGAATAGAAATAGATTCATATTCACATAGGAAAAGAAGGATTAGGTATGCCAAATGGGTGTCCAGGCAAAGAGAAAGTACATACCTCCTTGCAAACAGAAACTTAACATACTCTGGGATGCACATTTCAAACACCTATATCATCAATATTCCATCCTGAATGTAACAAGACAAGGCCTTGGGACAATCTTCTCTAGTCCTTCCCTTCCCCACACCCCTGCCCACTGTGCCACTATTATGAATACTTACTACATGGTACTGTAATCATCAGTTTATATATCTCTGTGTGCTGTGATAGTCTCAAAAACAGGGATAATGCTTATTTGCTTTCCTATATAGACTCAGAAGGACTTCAAGAAATATTTAATAAACAAACAAATGATGGTTTTTAAAAGCAGAAACTGTTCATTTACAAAGTTTTCCCAAATAAGACAATTTAAATTTTAATGAAAAGGTAAGGAAGGAGCTTTTGTTTTTAAAAAGTTATTTTCTACTATAGAGCTTCTTCCCCGCCTTGGTCTACGTACAAACGTCACAGGGGCTCAGTAATGATGAATTCCTCCCTGGCATGATCACACCCCCTAGCTGCCTCCAGTGATGGTTTTAGATGTTTGTGCTCCATTTACTCTAGAAAAAGGAATAAGGCAGTCTGAGTCAACCTGGTGGGAAGTAAATGTGTAGTATTCAGGGATATGATTCAGCACTGCCCTCAAAACACTTCCCTTAGGAAAAAAACAATCAAATTATCATGAAAATGGTACACTCACAATTATGAAATCTAAGAAGTCTGGAAGCAATGGTGAAGGCAATATAACTTAAGGAAGAAGAAATAAAGTAAAATTCTTTAAGCCATTCAAAAGAGCCATATTCTATGCCCACAAACAGTCACTTAAATGTGTAATAAAACGTTTTCACTAACTATTCATATTAGCAAACTTCGTGCTTTAATTAATGCACTCTACCCTAGAAGGTAACATACGTGGTGGCATTGCCCTTTCTTAGATGTAACTACAAAACAAATAACATTTTATTTGCTGTTTGTTTTATTTTGTTGTAGCTCTTCATTCTATGGTATGCAATGTGATTTATTTAAAATGAATTTTTAGCCACTTCAAAATCAGGTAATTAACTATTTAGTTAGAATAGCATATTAATTAACTATTGTCAGAAAGACTTGGGCAAGTTTCACTAGCACTATCTAGTTATTTGATGTGGAACCTTTCTTTGTAAGGCTCTGTAAAATGGAAGTGATAATATTGGCAGCAGCTAGCTCATAGCCTTATCATCAAAGTTAAATGAAAGAAAGCACAGAAAGCATGCTTTACAAGGACGCTGGCACACACCAAGGTCTCACCTGATGTCTGCTACTGTCATTGCTCTAGAAGCTCTGTAAGATCCTTCTGGAGCCCACTCTCTAAGAAGCTCAAGGAAGGATTATCTACAACCATCAATTATAGTACTTCTTGAAAGTTCTCTTTCAAAAGTAAAGGGAATAAGGAAGGGTAAAGAGAGAGACAGGAGGGGAGAAAAGAGGAAGTGAGGGCAGGGGAGGATGTGTAGGGGAAAACAGAGAAAGAATGGCAAAACTAGTAGTATTGGGGGACATAATTCAGAACTGTCCTCAAAACAGTTCTCTGAGGGAAAAAACAAATCATCGTGAAAACAGTCACCACCAAGGGATGAAGTATACACAGCCAGTCTCTATGTCTTAAGAACTCAGAAAACAGAAAATTAGCTCTACTTACAAACAATGTCTGTGGTTAGTGACAGCCAGGCAAATAGCTTAAACATTTTACCTAGACATCAGAACATTTGCGTCTGAGAACACTGTCATAACAACATCAAATAGCACAGATTACATAGAATTTCTTTTACAGTGTTATCTCCTTTTCCATTTCTTTAGATTCCTTCTCTTATAAGATAGTTAACTTAAACTTTATGTGTACAACCTCCTAAAAACTCAAAGCACATCCTACCATTGCTGTTAATGTCTGAAGCATCTTAGATGTCTCTTTTTTGAAGTTCTTTTTTTCACTTTGCCATTTCATTCAAGAATACCTAACGTGGCTGATCTAATTATAGAACAGCAGTCTCATTAATGTTCAATAATGACTTGGAAACCTGTTTCAGATAACTATATTCAGCCAATTACTGTGAAAATAAACCTCATAAAAACCCATCAAGGATATTGGAAATCATACAGGAAGCACAACTCCAAGTGAGAACTGATATGTGAGCTGATCATCCTGTAATTTGCTTTCTTAGCACTGGCCCCCTGTTACCAGATACTCCTGGGAGGAAGACTAGTATTCATTCAAATCTTTTTCTAAAAAAAACAAAAAAAAAAAAAAATGAACAAAACAGCTCCTACTGAAGGAGAGATTAAATCTCTCAATTTGCCCCCAGGATGTTGTGTTTTCTGCTGAGATGTATATACATCTATTTGGCTGACTTTCCTTTCCTTTCTGTTTCTGGCAATTTTTGCTTTTCTTTTTCCCTCAAAAATCAATCACTAGAATCATCTAGAATCATGGAAACAGAGATGACCATAGATTAAAGAGGTAATTTATTTCACTTGGTTAGAAATCATTTCTATGACAGGCAGGGCAGCCTCTGTTTAAACATTTCCCAATTTTAAATGTATTATCAGCAATTAATTTTTATTGAAGGTTTACTAAGTGTCAGACCCTTCGCTAAACACTTTATATGAATCATCTCAATTAATCCTCATAAAGGAACTTTGAAGAGTTTCAAATTTTAACTATGAGAAAGCTAAGGCTTATGTGTTAAATATCTTGTCTGAAATCATACAGTTGTTGACAGTTGTGACAAAAATTCCTGGGTCTCCAGACACCCAAGGCCAGATCTCACAACTCGCACTCAGGCCTGATTTCAGCCTCTGTGCTTTCTCTCTTCTGAGAGACCCCTCTGAACATTTGAAAAATATGCATGAAGCATCTGGAAATGTGCTGGGCTTTCCCCAAGTCTTCCTCAGAAGAATAGAGAGGATCTGGGAGGCTGTTGGGTCCAGGCCTCCACAGATGAATGGCCCCTAAGAGTAAGAAGGGAAGACCAAGGCATCCAGTTTCCTAGCACAGGTAACACAAGTTGCTGCACTTCCCACAACCTGACTCCTCACTCTCACCACATCCTCATTCACCAACCCTAGGAACAGCTGTCACACCCTTGGACCACCCATGGACTACCCATGTTTTCTTATTCACCAAGAAGAACCTCTCTTTTCCAGTCCATGGCAGTCTTGGCCCCATGACAAACCCTGGGTTAAAGATGCCCTGCAAAGTCGCACAGTAAATGTCCTTTTACAAGAATGATGAGGAATATGGGTCTTTAGAACAATCCATATCAGTTCCTCTCCACTAGCACTTGGTCAGTAAGCTCAAACACCCAATCCCAATCAATGTTCCCTGGAGGATTTAGACTCCAAAAAAAAAAAAACATGTTTAACTGAATTCAGATAGTAAATTTTAAAAAAGAACTCACAGCTATAAAACTAAATTTAGAAGCAATTATGGTTATTAAGCAATGGTCTGCAAAAAAGAGTCAGAAGAACCATTCTCAAGTACATGTGGGTAGAATTTAATCATCAACTCATCTTTCCACCTTCCCTCAGTCAGGTGGGATGGCCTAGGCTGAGGAAGTGATGACCGACTGGACCAGGGGTATCCGCCTGTGGCTGCTGGACTCTCGCAGATTATGTGAGGACTTTTTTTGTTTATCTGTGGTGTTAGATATCGCACAAAGTATGCATGGACTTTTTTGTTTTTTGCCAATTAGCTTTCTATTAGAGTTTTTCTTATAAATTGAGGTGCATTCTGGTTGGGTGCATAAATATTAATAATTGAAATCTCATCATATTGAGTATTACCTTTAACAAATATGAAATGACCATCTTTATCCTTCCTTATTTTGGTTGGTTTAAAGCTTATTGTATCTGCGAATAAGATTGCAACACCTGATTTTTTCTGTTTTCCATTTGCCTGGAATATAGATGACCATCCCTTGACCTTGAGTCTAAATTTATCATTTAAGGTAAGGTGGGATTCTTGAATACAACAGATATCTGGCCTAAGTTTTTGTATCCAGTCAGCCAACCCATGTCTTTTTAGAGGACAATTTAAGCCATTCACATTAATAGAACATATTGATAAATCTGTAGGAAATCTAGTGGACATTTTAAATCCTTTTATCACTGTGGAAGTTTGAATTTGGTAGGAAGTTTCTGGGTGAGAAAACTTTTATGGTGGAGGATGATGCTGGTTATTATGGAGGATAGGTTTGAGAATGTCCTGGAGAGCTGGTTTAGTTATAGCAAATTTCTTCAGCATGTGGATATCATTAAAGTATTTAATTTCTCCATCGTAGATGAAACTCAGTTTAGCTGGGTACAGGATCTGGGGTTGAAAGTTCTTTTGTTTTAGGAGATTAAAAGTAGATGCCCATTCTCTTCTAGCTTGAAAGATTTGATCAGAGAGATCTGCAGTTATTCTAATATTCTTCCCCTTGTAGGTAGTAGATTTCTTGTGTCTGGTTGCTTTCAGAATTTTCTCTTTCATATTAACTTTAGTGAACTTAATTATGATGTGCCTCAGGGATGTCTTATTTGGGTTGAGTCGTGCTGGGGTTCTGAAACTGTCTGCTATCTGAATTTCAGAATCT
>CAUYRH010010920.1:0-10963 GCA_963574655.1 Perodicticus potto | reverse complement strand
ACATAAACTAACTCTTAGTTTTGTTCATATTTCTAGTATATTTTATTTATTGCTGCTCTGATCTTTATTATTTCTTCCTTCTAATTTTGGACTCAGTGTATTCTTCTTTATTTGAGGTGTAAAGATAGGTTATTTATTTGAGATCTTTCTTTTTACTTCATTTAAACTTTTATCACCAAAATCTTCCCTGTCAAAAAATTTTTGTTGTTTCCCGTAAGTTTGAATATGTGGTGTTTCCATTATTGTTTGTCTGAAGATTTTTTTTCTTTTGATTTCCTGAATATTTGGAAGAATGTTATATAATATCCACATGTTCATAAATTTTCTAATTTTCCTTGTATTTTTGATCTCAGTTTGATACCACTGTTGGAAAAGATACTTGTTATAATTTTAATCTTTTTGTATTTATTAATACTTATATTTTTAAATATTTTTGTATTTATTAATACTTATTAATATTTATTTAATAATAAATATATTTTGTGGCCTAATATATGATCTATTCTGGAGAATGTTTTGTGTATGCTTGAGTTAGATAGAATGTTCATAGTGCTATATATGCCACTTTGGTCCATTTGGTCCAAAGCGTATGTCAAGTCCAATGTCTCTGTATTAATTTTCTGTCTGGATGATTTTTTCATTATTTAAAGAGGGACATTGATGTCCCTCATTCTTCTTATGTTGCTGTCTATTTCTCCCTTCGTATCTATTAATATTTGCTTTACATATTTTGGTGTCCCAATGCTGAGTGAATATATATGTATAATTGATATATCCTTTTGATGAATTAATCCTTTTTATTATATAATGACCTTTGTCTCTTTAGAATTTCTGACTTAAAGTCTATTTTGCTAATGGAAGTGTATGTCTTCTCTCCTTTGCTTTCTACTTGCATGGGATATAATTTTTCATCTTCGCTTTCAGTCTATCATGTACCTAAATTTGAACTGAGTGTCTTATAGGCAGTAGGTAGCCAAGTCCTGTTTTTTGTTTTTTTGTTTTTTCATCCATTCAGCTACTCTCTGTCTTTTGATTGGATAATTTAGTAATTTTAAATTTAAATTAAGTATTGATAGATAAGAACTTAATATTTTTATTTCATTGTTTTCCTGTCCTCTACTTCTTTCTTCAAATTTGTCTTTTTTTCCTGATTAGATGACTTTCTCTAAGTCATATACTTTGATTCCTGACTCTGTATCTTCTGTGAATCTACTACTTGCTTTTACTTTTACCAGGCTATTTCAAGTGGATAACAACTTAATTTTAGAATTTAATACAAGAATTCTATAATTTTGCTGCTCCACTCTGGAATGGGCATGTATGGAGTCACCAGAGCTCTGAAGTCTAGAGCATGAACAGTATTGACCAAGTGGCAGCTCCAGTTTTGAGTAGCATAACAGTAGCTGCTTCTGGTCGGTGGAACAATTTAGCAGCATCACCTTCTCCTAGTGTCTGTGGCAGGAATGACTCTTGGTTACAACAGTACAAACGATGCCAATGTCCTCTGCAGAGCAGGATGCTATGGACCATGGTCACACACAATGCTCAGCTGATACTTATAGTGCCCACTCTTCCTTCTTCCTAGACCTCTCTAGGTTTCTCAGGTACACTGATCTATCCAGGAATTCTTTCTTTGTGGCTATTCTCTATTTTCTGCTCCACTGAGTGCTATAGATTCTTAATTGCACTTTTGAGAACTTTCACAGATGTTTCCATTCATAGATAGCTGTTCAATCATTGTTTTACGGGAGGGGAAAAGTTGATAACTCACTGCATCATCTTGCTGACCTCACTTTCCTCAGTTACTATATATATGCACTGTATGTTTAATTACTTTTTTTTCTATTTTTCTTAATAGATTATAAACTACTTGACAACAAGGAGAATTTTATACATACACAATTAAAATATAATACATAGTCAATCACAGTTCCTGGTGAGGGATAGGCATTCTCTAAATACTTATTGAACAAATACATGAAAAATAGAGGAATGATCATATTTTTCATTCACTTTCTTGGTCCCATTTAGGTCACTTTTAACTGTTAAAAGATGCAACTAGGTAAAAAGGTAATATATATGTACCAAAGCTTTCATGAAAATGAGAATGATTCTAAAATGGTGAAAATTATTTGTTGTCTTTATCAATATACAATACATTAGCATATCCTCCATAATAATTGGTTGCAGTGATACATTACAGCAAGTTACAACTAGCTTGCCTTAGCCAGGCCTTTCATAAAGCTTGTGTAAAATACCATGCCAGGCTGAAATGACCTAAACAAGGAATATGTTTTACTTTCAAAGGTAATTTTCTTAAGAGACTTTAATAAAATGAGTGGTGTGTACATGCATTGATTTATGTCTTCTTCAGAAGCTCCCAGGACCCAAACCTGTCTTTCCTTTGTGAACCATGATGTTCAAATAATCACAAATTCTTTCATTCTACCTGTCTATTCATTAGTAGAGATCACTGGGATGTTGTCATTTCTCACTTGTTAAAGCCAGTAGGAGTACTCTACTCACTGCTCTCTAAAAATTCTTTGCTAGAATAGGGGACAAAGATAGGTTGTGTATTAAAAAAGATAAAATAACAAAACTACAGAATCTGAGGCTTATGTTATAGAAGCAGTAGTTAGAAAATATTTGTGAGACTTTGAGGCACAGTCTCAATTTTGGGAGGCTCCAGCTGATAAGCTATATAATAAAAGGATTTGATATTTGAGCTTTGTAGTTGCATATCTCTAAGAGATACTTACCGGATAAATTTTTGTAATAATTTAGATAAAATGAAAGGTCTAGACCATACCATTATAGGGTTCTTGGAGGGGGGAAACTTCAGTGAAGAATGAAGGCAGACAAAAAGAAACACTAAAAGTAAATAACATGTAGTATTGATTAGGGGTTTAGGTTAATATCTACTGATTTCAGCCATTTCACAACTTTGATTAAAGGTGGTAAGAAAGAGAAAATGAGAACTAAAGAAAATTGAGTGACATGCTTAAAGGATAATGGCTGTGAGAACAAAAATAATCTTGAAAGTCTTCTGAAATAGCATATCTGAACTGTAACTAGAATGGATATAAAAAAATAAGGAAATGCTAGTAGAGTTCATGTTTTATAAACACATTTACCAGCTTTCTGAGGTTTTAGTTACAGAAATCTATATCAAGAGTTTCTTTTATAGAAAACATAATTAAAAGAGTAATAACTAATACTTATGAGTTATTCTGTTGATAGGTGCTAAGTACATGTTCTATCCTCCTCACAGTCCTCTGAGGTACATTTGATTTTTATGTGTATTTTACCCAAAGGAAACTTGACACCCAGGATTGTTAAATAACTTGTTCAGAGGCAACAGTGAAGCACATTTTGAGGCTAGGCAGTAGACCCCCAATTAGAGTTGAACTCTTATCCATTAAGTTATAGATCATTGATTAAAAAAACAATTGTTTTACGGCATTCTTTAGAAAATCATCGATGTCTCTTAGAGTGATGATCTTGAAACGATGAGAAGCCTGTGGCAAGTCACTTCATTCCCATGGTGTCTGTGGGCTACTTCCTTTGTTGTTGATGAGGCTAGTGAGCAGGAAGGCAGTATGCTCAGTCAGCAGCTCTGCTCCTCCACTGTTCTCCACCCTACAGGGCTACATTAGTGCCCTGGAGCTGCTTAGTGCCCCAACCTCAAAGCTTCCCTATCATAGGAGCAAGCCAGATAATGTTCTTACACCAACTGGAAAACATATTATGTAGAAAAACAAAATGGACATTATCTCTCCATTTTTCCTTATTTCCTAAGTCTTATGAAGAAAGATGTGACTCAGACCGGACTTCATGTTCAGATTGCTATAAACATCCATCTACTTTTCTTGTTTCTTTGACAAAGGACAGAGCATTAAAATATCAGAAGACATACCCAACTGTTACAAGAAACTTGTTAAGGGGGAAAAAACACAAATAAAGTACATTTTTAAATTTACCCCTTTATCACACCATAATGAAACATTCATTTGCGAATCTAATTTTATGCCAGTATATATTTAAGGTGTTTTCAGGTACATCATATTCACAGAATTATAGAGCTGAAGCACTCTAGTCCTTCATCTAAAATCCAGAGACTGTTAACTGCCATAACTCTGCAATGTAGAAGTCTTCCAATTACCACTTCTATATCCATTTCATTACATCGCATTGTCTTAGGATTTTGATCGTAGGAAAAGTCACATGGTATAGAAGTCTGTATAACTGACAGATGCAGGGCCAACATTTTTGAAGATGCAACTCTCTCTCACATATCAGCCATCTGCCATCAATCACACTGCCTACAGTGAGATTTCCCAATTCCTGTAACTTCAATGAATAGTCCTTTAGAACTCATTTCTGAAAACTTTTCAGTTTATATTTGTTTATAGTCAGTTTTAGATGTGTCTTTCATGACATTATTATTCATGGCATATTTCACCAAATTTTAATCTTTAAAACAATGACTCCAGGGCCATTTTCTGATGACCTTGGATCCACCTAGATTTCTTCCTCTCTTACTTGTAATTCTCAAGAGTAACTGTACAATGTGTTGAAAATATAACATCTTGAGGTAACGGCGAACTGTCTAGAACAGCCTGAGCTCTGTTCAAGTCTCCCCCTACAATATGTCCTGTAACCCCAGAGCACAAAACCCAGGGCCAAATGCTTTCCAGGATCCCTCAGCTGTACTGTAAGTGAGGCACATGCCAGTGAAACTCCATCTGCCCCAGGTAGCTTTCTGGAGCCTTGTGGGACTAACTCACCATGAATCCCAGGCCTTTGGTGGTTCTTGCTGCCTATGTGTAAGTAATAGATCTACATCACATAACTTGTATTTCATGTGGGTATTCTACCTCTCTGGATTCGAACCAGTTAGTAACCAGTGCACAATGAACCTGCTTTACAATGACCATAGCTTCTGTTTTATATAAATCTCCCCTTAGTAATCTGGTATCTCATCTTTTAAAAAAGATATTCTTAGCCAGGAACAGTGGCTCATGCCTGTAATCCTAGCACTCTGGAAGGCTAAGGCAGGTGGATCACTTGAGCTCAGGAGTTCCAGATCACCCTGAACAAGAGCATGACTTTAGCATCTCTACTAAAAAAAAAAAAAATAGAAAAAATAACTGGGCATTGTGGTGGGCACCTATAGTGCCTACTAGTAGGGAGGCTGAGGCAAGAAAATCACTTGACCCAAGAGTTAGAGATTGCTGTGAGCTATGAGAGTGACACAGTGAGACTCTGTCTCAAAAAATAAAATAAAATAAAAATGCTTAATAATCATGTTTTCTTGAACAAACCCTTGTAATCCCTGAGATTTTTTGTTAGTTATTTATTTCTGAGTTTAATCTGTGATACAATCTTCCTCTCATACCAAAAAATACCCTCCTCTTTCTTTACAAGCTGGCACTGCTCACATTCCCCTGTGGCCAGAGTGGTGCCTAAATGGACATCTCAGATCCAGGCACTGCCCAATTGAGCTGAAGACTGGGAGCCCAATGAGAGAGAGAAGTGATAACTGCATGTCACCTCTGAGGCAAGGTACGAATTCAAGAAACCAAGCTTCAGGCAGAGAAAATGAAGTATAAGTTTTCTGCCATTCTGAAATTTCAGGACACCCTTCCCCCTTACCTGATGCACCAGAAGCCTGACTTCAGCTGAAACTGAAGGATTGGGATTTGAGAAGCACCCACCCACCCTCCCTATCTGTCGGAACAGGTGGCCCTCCAGGTAAGACTCTAGGGCCACACCGAGCCCCCGCCAGCTCCCAGGCCAGGGACTCTGCTGGGACCCACGAAGGCCTCCGATCACTGCCCCATCCACCAACTGCAGCAGCCTGGAAGTCTGCCAAGCCTTGGACCGCCACCAGCAGTGGCCAGGAAGTCCACCCGGACTCCCGCCCAGTGCCGATCTATACTCCGCTAGGCCTCAGCCCACCCCCTGAGAACCCCGGCCCAGCTCCAATCTGTGCCCAAGGCCCGCTGCCCACAGTGGCCAGGAACTCCACTCTGGGACCCACCTGTGCCCAATCGGCCTCCCACAACGCATTAGCCCTCCGCCAGCAGCGGCCAGGAATTCCGCAGAGACTCCCACATGGTGCCAATCTGTGCTGCACCCGGCCTTGGCCTGCCTGCTGAGACCCCTGGCCTGGCTCCAATCTGTGCCTCAGGCCTGCCGCCCACAACTGCGAGGAACTCCACTCCGCTGAGACCCAAGTGCAGCCCCGATTTTAACCCCGCAAGGCATTAGCCCTCCGCCAGCAACGGCCAGGAAGTCCACAGGGGCTCCCAAATGGTGATGATCTGTGCCCCACCCGGCCTCACCCTGCTGCCTGCCGGGACCCCTGCATGGCTCTGATCCCTGCCCTCTGGGACTTGGCCCTCTGCTTGTAGCAGCCAGGGACTCTGCCGGGCCTGCGGTGGCCAGGGACTCAGCTAGGACCACCATGCCGGGCCTCTGCCTGCTGCCCACACTGGCCAAGGACTCTGCCAGGAACCTGCCAGTCCTCCACCTGCCTGTCCAAGCCAGGAATTCTGGGAGCCAAACAACCCACCTCCTCCCTACCCTCTCTGCCTCCCACCACCCCAGCTGTCAGGTCAGGGACTCAGGAGGTTGCCTGAACTGTGCCCTCCCTCCAGAGACTTCCTCCCAGCCAGAGACTGCTGGAGACATGGGTTCCCTTTGCAAAGGCCACTGGGTGCCCCATCCCATGCCCTGCTGCTTGATCTGGACCTGCCACACTCCGGAGCTGTTCCCGGAGCCAGAAATCCCTGGGTGGGGCAGTCCCAGAGGAGCTACACAGGGTCACTCCCTACAAAGATCCAGCAACAACAGAGTTATCCTGCCAGGGTCTGATCTGGGAGAGACACCTCCCCAACTATGAGGACGGTCAAGGGCAACAGTGAAAAATAATCATGAGGCAGAATCAACAGAAAAACTCTGGCAATATGAATAATCAGAGTAGATCAACTCCCCCAAGGAACGACAAGGTAGATGAAGCACAAGATCCCTTGCATAAGCAAATGGCTGAGATGCCAGAAATGGTATGGTCTAGACCTTTTTTTGAAAAGGTCAATAAAATAGATAAAACTTTGGCTAACCTAACCAGGAAAAAAAGAGTAAAATCTCTAATTTCATCAATCAGAAATGGTAAAGACGAAATAACAACAGACTCCCCAGAAATTCAAAACATCCTTAATGAATATTACAAGAAACTTTGTTCTCAGAAATATGAAAATCTGAAGGCTATTGACCAATATTTGGAAGCACATCAGCTGCCAAGCCTTAGCCAGAATCAAGTGGAAATGTTGCACAGACCTATATCAAGTTCTGAAATAGCATCAACTATACAACATCTCTGGACCAGATGGCTTCATGTCAGATTTCTACCAAACCTTTAAAGAGGAACTAGTACTTATATTACTCAGCCTTTTCCAAAATAAAGAAAAAGAAGGAATATTACTCGTAACATTCTATGAAGCAAACATCACCTTGATCCCCAAACCAGGAAAAGACCCAACAAGAAAAGAAAATTATAGACCAATATCACTAATGAATATTGAGGCAAAAATACTCAACAAGATCCTAACAAACAGAATCCAGCAACACATCAAACAAATTATACGCCATGACCAAGTGGGTTTTATCCCAGGGTCTCAAGCCTGGTTCAAAATACGTAAATCTAGAAATATAATTCAGCACATAAACAAATTAAAAAACAAATACCATATGATTCTCTCAATTAATGCAGAAAAGCTTTTGATATTATCCAGCATTCCTTCATGAACAGAACACTTAAGAAAATTGGTATAGAAGGGACATTTCTTAAACTCAGGCCATCTACAGCAAACCCATAGCCAATATCATATGGAATGGAGTTAAATTGAAATCATTTCTACTCAGATCAGGAACCAGGTAAGATTGCCCACTGTCTCCACTGCTCCTTAACACTGTAATAGAAGTTTTAGCCATTGCAATTAGGGACGAAAACGTGACCAAGGGTATCCATATAGGGTCAGAGGAGATCAAACTTTCACTCTTCACAGATGATTGTATATCTGGAAAACACCAGGGATTCTACTACAAAACTCTCACAAGTGATCAAGGAATGTCTCAGGTTACAAAATCAACACTCATAAATCTGTAGTCTTTATATGTACCAACAATAGCCAAGCTGAAAAAAACAGTCAAGGACTCTCTTCCATTCACAGTACTGCCAAAGAAGATGAAATATTTGGGAGTTTACCTAACAAAATAACTGAAAGTTCTCTATAAGGAGAACTATGAAACTCTAAGAAAAGAAATTTGTTAACAAATGGAAGATGTTAAAAAATGGGAAAACATACCATGCTCAAGGCTGGGAAGAATCAACATTGTTAAAATGTCCATATTACCCAAAGCAATATACAATTTTGATGCAATCCCTGTTAAAGCTCCACTGTCATACTTTAAAGATCTCAAAAAAATAATACTTCATTTTATATGGAATCAGAAAAAGCTCAATTAGCCAAGATATTACTCAGAAATAAAAACAAAGCAGGAGGAATCACACTACCAGACCTCAGGCTATCCTATAAATCGATAGTGATCAAAACAGCATGGTAGTGGCATAAAAACAGAGAGGTAGGTGTATGGAACAGAATAGAGAAACAGGAGATGAACACAGCTACCTACCATTATTTGATCTTTGACAAGCCAATTAAAAACATTCAGTGGAAAAAAGACTCCCTATTTAACAAATGGTGCTGGGTGAACTGGCTGGCAACCTATAGAAGACTGCAACTGGACCCACACCTTTCACCTTTAAATAAGACAGACTCTCACTGCATTAAAGATTTAAACTTAAGACATGAAACTATAAAAATACCAGAAGAAAGTGCAGAGCACACTCTTGAAGGAATCAGCCTGGGCAAATATTTTATGAGGAGGACCCCCGGGCACTTGAAGCAGCATCAAAAATACACTACTGGGACCTGATCAAACTGAAAAGCTCTGCACAGCCAAGAACACAGTAAGTAAAGCAAGCAGACAGCCCTCAGAATGGGAGAAGATATTTGCAGGTTATATCTCTGACAAAGGCTTAATAACCAGAATCCACAGAGAACTCAAACGTATTAAAATAAAAGAACAAGTGATCCCATCTCATGGTGGGCAAGGGACTTGAAGAGAAACTTTTCTGATGAAGATAGGTGCATGGCATGGTCTAGAGACACATGTAAAAATGCTCATCATCCTTAATCATTAGAGAAATGCAAATCAAAACTACTTTGAGATATCATCTAACTCCAGTAAGATAAGCCCACATCACAAAATCCCCAAACCAGAGATGTTGACTTGGATGTGGAGAAAAGGGAACACTTCTACATTGCTGGTGGGACTGCAAACTAATACAGTCCTTTTGGAAAGATGTTTGTAGAATACTTAGAGATCTAAAAGTAGACCTGCCAATTGATCCTATAATATCCAGGAGACCAAAAATCACATTAAAACAAGATATTTGTACCAGAATGTTTCTTGCAGCCCAATTCATAATTGCTAAGTCATGGAAGAAGCCCAAGTGCCCATCACCCAACAAATGGATTAATAAATTGTGGTATATGTATACCATGGAATATTATGCAGCCTGAAATAAAGATAGAGACTATACCTCTTTCATGTTTACATGGATGGTGCTAGAACATATTCTTCTTAGCAAAGTATCTCAACAATGGAAGAAAAAGTATTCAATGTACTCAGGCCTACTATGAAACCAATTTATAGCTTTCATATGAAAGCTATAACCCAATTACAGCCCACTAATATGGGACAGGGGCAAGGGAGGGGTGGGGTAGGGGGAGGATGGGTGGAGGAAGAGTAATTGTTGGGACCACACCTATGTACATCTTAGAAGAGTACAGGTGAAACTTACTAACTGTAGAATATAAATGTCTTAACACAATAACTAAGAAAATGCCATGAAGGCTATGTTAACCAGTTCAATGAAAATATTTCAAATTTTATATAAAACCAGCTCATTGTACCCCATGATTGCATTAATGTACACAGTTATGATTTTAAAAAAATTACTTATATTATAAAAGAAGAATAAGAACCCCAAAGAGAATATCATACCACTAAATCTTCCTAGCAGAGTTCAAAAATGAGAGAATAAATGCATTTGCTTAACATAGTACTTGCTATTGTCTAGTCCAAGGGTCCTCAAACTTTTTAAACATAGGGCCAGTTCAGTGTCCCTCAGACTATTGGCAGGCCGGACAATTAAAAAATTAAAAAAAAAACCAAAATTAAAAAAAAAAAAACTGAACAAATTCCTATGCACACTCCACATATCTTATTTTGAAGTAAAAAAATAAAACAGGAACAAATACAATATTTAAAATGAAGAACAAATAAAGTTAAATCAACAAACTTACCAATATTTCAATGGGAACTATGGACCAGCCTGCTTTTGGCTAATGAGATGTTCAATGTCCGGTTCCATATTTGTCACTGCTAGTCTTAACAAGTGATGCAAGTGTGCATCAGGTAGTCTAGATTTGGTTGGAGATCTCAGATGTTTCATTCTGGAAAAAGTCTTTTCACAGCCATAAGTGCTACCAAAGATGGTTGCCATTTTTAGTGGATGGTTCCTGAGATTAGAATATGTCTCAGAGGGGAGAGATGCATAGACATTAGGAAGGCTGCTTGACTTGAATGCGTCTTTCAGAGAGTCATAATTCTACAGTTCAGCCAGTTCCATTTGGTAAATTATATCCACATGTCTCTCTTTCTTTTTTTCTTTTCTTTATTTCAAGATACTTTATTCTTAAAACAGGTCACAACACTAAGCTTTTCGCCCATTCTGCCACTGTACAAGCTACAAATGCTTGCTGAGCAGTGGAGGGGTGCTCTTTCATAGCATGTCTGAAAAGTGAATAAAAATCCATATAAAACAAATATT